>WBMY01007047.1:1266381-1286832 GCA_013397315.1 Donacobius atricapilla | reverse complement strand
AAGCTGAAGGAAAGAAAAGGCTAACAAAGAGCTAAATAACGTCTCAGTTACCAGGAATCAAAATAATGTAAGTTGTGGCTTGGATTTTTATGCTTGTTTTGGGAAGTTAATTACTTTCTGATGAGCTGTGGTCTAAGTTTTAAAACTGATTTACAAGATATTGAGCTAAGAAAACTCAGGCATCAAAGTTTAGTGAATGCCATTGAAATCCTAAGCTTTAACTTCCTTGTGTCCTATTCATTCCCACCAGAGCTTTACAGCCTTCAGCAAAATCCTTAGGAATCTTATTTCCCTCCTACCCTTAAGCAGAAGCAGCCCAACTACTACTGCTGATCCCAGTAGTACAACATACTAGAGCAGGAAGAATACACTAGAGCAGAACTTATGCTTCATTTGCAAACTACACCTCAGTGTGGATTTCCCTGGTTGTCCCCAAGGCTGCAGAGAGCCATGGAGCAATTCAAGCTGAACACAAAAAGCAGCACACAGAAGTTCTGGCATTCAGCTCCTCTGGGATTTGATTAATGAGACAGCTTGGCTGATCATTAAAAATGGATATAGTTAATTATTTTATAAGGTTATGATATTTTTTAATATGTCTGCATTTTCCAACCACTAATAAGGTAAGAAGAATTATATCTTAGTGTGTCTGCAATGGGTAACTTTTACTACTCTGTTTGATGCTATACCCACTAGCTAAGGAACATCTGTACTGAAAATGTCATTTTAGTGTTAAGTGTTAATGATTTATATAATCCTTCTAACTAATCACAGGAATTTGCAGCCATAAATAGCATTAGTTCTTTTTCTGCTATAATGTCATTTATAAAACACTCTTGAATTTCCTTCCCTTACAAACTTTGCTAGTTTTTTGTCAGGTATCCTTTTCCTATACAGGAGTTTAACTGAATTTATTGGAATTCCATCAAATCCTGCCATCAGAGAATATGTTTGGCTTTCATTCCTCTGGCTACTCAGTCTGGCCTCCATTGACTCCAGTCCATTTTACGTAGGGTTTTGACATTGCCACAGGTAAGAATTTACCCCTTGCCCTCTTGAAACTTCTAATTTCTCAAAGCTTTAATTATCTGACTTCTGGACTGTGATAAGTACACTATTTTATGCTTAGCATCTCAACTAATGTTATGAACTCAATTGTGTGAGATCAGATAATTCTGTGTTTAAACAGATTCTGCTAGTCAATTGCCCAAAAAAGATGTGGATTTACATTTATGCTGGAAGGTGGTCTTTAAATGCAGGATCACTTCTCTGCATAATAGATGATTGAAAACATTAGAAAAATGTAAAATTCTTTTTCTTAAGTTTAAGAATGGAGACTTTTGTGATAAAAAAAAGGAAGAAAAGCTATAAGATTATGCATTTCAAAAAGCTTTAAAATAACCTAGAATATAACTTTAATATCACCTGATTAAGATTGCTTCCATGTAGTGAACAGACCTCTAAGGGAGTTTTTGCACCAATTCCACCAGATAATTTAACAGTTTCCATAGAAAGTGGAAACTCAGAACAAAATGAAACCAAATTGCTCTCTATTTGTCAGGATATCTCCTTGGAATCACATCAAAACAAGCTTTTCTTTTGCCACCCTTTGGATATGAGCATAAAAATGGGGGTTTCTTCTTTTTTAATTTTTTGTTGTTGTTGTTTGTTTAACTGCATGCGAACTCTTCCTTTTTATATGACCTTTCTTTGGAAACATCCATTTTATTAAATAAATTGGGAGCTAATTGCAGTCATTATAATCTCCTTAGATTCTTAATAGTTTAATTTATGTTCGTGCATGGAGCTGTTGGGATTGACTGAAAAAGTACAAACCCACATGGCTTTGCGCAGCATTCTCTTGATTAAGAGCTGATGTCTCCTAAAGTAACAATAATGGATGAAACTGGGGGCATTTACAGAGAAAAGGCCATATGCTTGAGATGCAGGCAATGCTCAGAAGACACCAGAAAGGTTTCTAAAGTAATGAAGGAAGAGCTTTATTGTCAAGTAATTACTTAAGAGAGATGAAAACAAATTCAGGTTACTGAAACAAGTCAGTCACTCGTGAGACTAAGTAGGTGTAGCAGACAAGACCTTTTTGCTTCTGTTGTTTAATAGGAAGGGGAAAAAACATCCTTTACACAGTGACAAATTAACTATGAAGCACAGAAAAGATAAAAGAAAAAGCAGCAAATGGCATATGTAGTGTAATTAGGAAAAGTTCACATTGTGCAGACAGCAAGCCAATTCTTCCCTTAGTGACAGCCGTGAAGCTCCTCTGGCGGGTAGCCAACAGTAAATTTTTAATGCCTCCAACCTGTACCTCCCATCTCAGACTGTGGTACTGCTTAGTCATGGTAACTATTCACAAAACATTTTTGTCTTGTAAATAAAAGTGGACCCTTTTTTCTGGAGTCTGCTTTCCACCACGTCCTTGTTATCTAACATCTTGCCTTCTATTGGCAATCTCTCCAAATTTCTGTGCTTTTTCACCCCCTTGAGATACCTAAGCAATAAATTCACATTCATTACAATAGACTTAATAGTTTTTCCTTCAATAGTTCAAAGACTAATGACTACTGAAATAAAAATGGGTCAAGAAATTGATGGCCTTTAAAACCTGTAATTGTCTCAGGTTGCAAATATCTGGATCAAAACACGTGCTTGACTTTTTCTGTCTTCTGACAGTTGCTTTAAAGCTTTTAATATTCTGGATCAGATTTTCTTCTAATTTAAACTGGTGGCATCTCCTATGGTCTCTGGTGACCTTCTTGCACAACTTGCTTCTTTGTGATTCTACTGTTACTTTTATATTGTTTGTGATTGTGAAAATAAGATGTTCAGTCAAAAAAATTATTGTCTATAAGTTTTTGTGTCTTGGCTTAACCCTCAGCTGGCAACTCTTCCCCACACAACTCCTTGCTTCCCCTACCCTCATGGGATAGGAGAGATCATCAAATAGTAAAAGGGAGAAAACTCCTGGGTTGAGGCAAAGACAGTTTAATAGGGAAAGCAAAACTGCGCATGCAAGCAAAGATAAAGAACGAGTTCATCATTTCCCATGGGCAAACAGGTGTTCAGCCATTGCCAGGAAAGCAGGGCTACATCATGTGTATAGGTGACTTGAGAAGACAAATTGATCACTATGAATGTCCCCCACTTCCTTTTTCTTCCCCCAGTTCCATATGCTGAGCATGACACCCTATGGTCTGATGTATCCCTTGGGTGATTTGGGGTCAGCTGTCCCAGCAGTGTCCCCTCCCAACCCCTTGTGCATCCCCAGCCCCCTCGCTGGTGGGGTCAGTGAGGAGCAGCAAAGGCCTTGGCTCTGTGTGAGCACTGCTCAGCAGCAACAAACCCATCCCTGTGTTATCAACAGTGTTTCCAGCACAAATTCAAAATGCAGCACCACACCAGCTACTGTAAAGTAACTCTGCCCCAGCAAAACCCAGCACACTCTGAAAATAACTTTACATGTCTACATACTTTCTTAGGAGCATAAATAATCTTATCTGAGGGAAAGCAATTCAGTTAATTTAGATGTTCCTCATCTACAGGCCAGATTAACTCAAAACTGTTTCTTCACTTGTACACCAGGCTCATTAGCCCTTCCTTCCGCCTCTGTCACCTTTATGTTTTTCAGTCATTCTTAAGATTAATCCCTTGTTCAAAGACCTTTATTTCTGAAATACACTCTGCCAGTGCACTATCACTCTCTTCTGGTAACACAGTTTCAAGTAGTATTTTTGGCTAAATCTTTTTTCTCCTTCTTCCTTTCTTGATAGTGTTTCAAAATGAGTTCCCCTCCACACCCCATTTCAACCGATTTTATAACTTCACGAACATTTTAACAGGCTTATAGTTTTGGTGTCAATTGAAATGCGCCTCTGTCCTCCCTATTGATCCTGTCATTACCTTCTTTTTTTCCTCCCCCCGTCCTCCACTTTTATATATCCTCCAAAATACATGTATTCCAGCTGGAAATTCTTGGTCATTTTCAGCCATGAAATCTGTGATAGAAGTGTGAGATTTGAAAATATCATGTCCCTATATATTTGTGACAAAAACTTGGTCTGGTTCAGTATGTCTTTCTTGCAGCATGAAATTCCTCTAACATTAGCCATGACTTCTTCAATGTTTAGTACTAAAAATATTCTGGCTTGTAATTTTTTGTCAAGTGCACTCTAAATATGTAACAATCCTCTACCCATAGGTGTGGAGTCTGTAGGGAGGACCAAATGATGGGAAGGAAAAGGAGGACCATACATCAAGAGTATTGACAATTAGCTGTCAAATCACTTCTTCTTTGCAGGCAATACTTGAAGTGCTCCATTAACTGATTAGATATAATTCCACTTCTTTCTGCTTTCTTCAGCCTCCTCACATCCTTATATCACAGTACAAATTGTGGGATCAGATGTTGACTGCCATATTTAACTTCCATTAAAATCTGGATCTCCATGACTAACTTTCTGCTTACTGATAAACTTCACCCAATCCCATATATAGGAGAGCTTTGTAGGTTGCCCAGTTCAGCAGATGGATTTCCCAAGGCACCCCCTCTAAGTGTGGGTTGTTATTTTGTTGGTTTGAATTGTTATATTCTCTTAATGTTCTATAGGACTCCACAAAACCATAACAATGTATGTACTTATTATGATTCATGTCTTAATTAAACATTTCCACCTCAGTGAATGAATTCTGCATAATCTCTCTAGGCAATTGAGCTCTGCAGCCTTAATTGCAGTGCCATAGGTCAAGCATATGATAACGTATTTGCTCTAGTGGAAATAAAGGATTTACTCATTATTTGCAGCATTCAGCTTCTCCTCATATATAGTGTAAAATCTCAACAGCATTAAAACAGTATAATTAGATAATTGTTACATTTAAAGCTATTTGACTCAGATTGAATAAAATCCTAAATAATTTCAGTTTCTGTCCCTGCTAATTAGCAAGTTTTTTGAGTGTTTCATTTAAACATAATACTAGGACCAATTCAGTACTTTCACCTCTGGGAGTCTATTTGTTATGGACTGGTTCCTTAGAGACTTAAAGCAATTAAAATTAAATTGAATTTATAGCTTAATCTATCCCTGAGAACTACAGTACAAAAATTATTAGAGCTTTCTAGAGTTTTTCTTTTTCAGAACAATCCTGTTCACTGATTCAAATAAAGCTCTGCTTACTTGTTCCAACAGTAAATTCTCTCCTCTCAGCAAAAATAAGTAATTATTTTTCTTTCTTATCAACTTTGCACAATCAGCCTATCAATACTCTTTCTTAAGTAATGAATTTGAAGAGTAGAGTGAAAGTAATTATGTATATGCATGCTCATTCTATTTATGTTTAAAGTGGATCTTACCATGATTAGTCAAAGCATCCTATGGATTAAAGTATCTACATTAAATATTTAGGTTTTAAAATGGGTTATTTTTCTTCCTCGTACTAGATGCAAACACAGAAAAGACAAGATTCACACAAAATACCATGTTTTTAGCCACCTTGGTCTTCCTTAACAATAAATACAGAATAAATTAAACAAATTAAGACTGGCTAAATTTGGATGTAAAACACCAGGATGAGATCAGCACTGGAGCAGGCTGCCTGGGGAAGTGGTTGTGTCACCATTCCTGGAGATATTTAAGAGATGTGCAGATGTGTCACTTTGGGACGTGGTGCAATGGCGAACTTGCTGGGTTAATGGTTGGACTTCATGATCTCAAATGCCTTTTCCAGCTTAAACAATTCTGATTTTATTCTATAAATCATTACCTAGCGGAAACAGTTGCTTTGCATCTCTAGATCTGCTGCTTTTGTCTGTGTTTGGCAAAATGAGTGCCACTCATAAACTTTCAAATTTAAGTAAACAGAAGTGGAAGTGTTATTTTTCTACTTGTTCTAAATGTAAATGCTGTGCAAGAAGCATATTCAAACAAATGTAATATGACCTTGTAAAACAATCCCTTGGTCAGAACTGAAGTAAAGATATATTTTTGTGGGATTGTCCCAGTCTAAGAAGATCCTACTGTCTTTTAATAGACTAATTTATATAAATGTAAGTACTAAAAATTCTTTAATAAATGCTTTAATGAAACAGTTGCAGAAAACCTCATACTGTTTGAAGTATTACCTACCCATCAGAGGGAATTGCTGCAATCACGTTGAATCAGGGTAAAAGGCAGACGCAGACCAAAACTATTGTAGAGGAAAATGTAAGCAATGCTGAAGAGTTATGCAGAATATGAATATTATCTCTGAAAAAGACCTTGATGAATCTTGTGATTAAGAATAAAATGTCCATCTTTTAACCATAACAGGAGCAAAATGTTGTCTAGCAATGGACTGGACTAGATTCATTGCTAGCTGAGAAGGATAAAACAGTGAGCAGGCAGACACATTCTTCTTGTTGTATGATTGATACTTTATGTATTGGGCAGGAGGATGAATAAAGATTTCATGCAAGTTAAATAATTTAAAAATTCTCCAGTGTTAGCTAAAGAAAATGCTAAATGATAAATACTCATGTTATACACCGTAGAACTGGCTTCAAAGATAACTAAAACACAATAATTTTTAAAAACAATTTGGAACTGTAGTGCTAATTTATTGAGGTGAGTTGAAAGAAAAATAACTTTCTACTTTTAAAAGATCAGGTGGGATGATAAGAGCAATTAGAGGCTGACTAACTTAAAACGTTTTCTAAAAAAAAAAGTCACTGGAACAGAAATCTTGTCTAGGAAATGTCAGACTGCACAATATGCTAGAAGTAAGTCATCACGCAAACTTCACAGGGCTTTTCAAAATTGGCTGATAAAGGAAGTTTCAATAATATAATATATTTAGATTTCTCTGATGGATGTAAGTAACATCTTTTTTGAATGATCACAATGATCACAATGACATTAAACAGAAAAAAAGAGATAAAAGTCTACTCAAAAGGCCATTAGTGGTTAACAAGAAGGACAACAGATTAGATGTGTTCCTGTAGATGATCTGGCAGAACATAGTCTAATCTGTGATCATGGTAACATACATGAATTTGCTTCTTCACGCAAAGCTTCACTGCCATCACTATGCACAGATACAAAGACTATCCACACTAAAATCAAAATATGTGTTCATTGAACACTGGATGGGTTTCTCAGATAGACCAATGGACTTCTTAGAATTAAAACCACAAATCTTGATTAGCTTAAAAATCAAAATTATTCTTAACCAGGTAACCAGCTCTTTAAAGAGAGATTTTCCTGTGTTAGACAATTTTGTCCTTGAATGCCTTAGAGTAGCTTGGTGGAGCAAAGAATCATAAACAAGATCTCTGAGGATTATATATTTTAAAAATAAATTAGTTAAAAGAAGTTGGGGATTTTTCCACTTTCATTCTTTGCTACTGAATTTCTCCTTTAATAGAGGTTAACATTCTGTCCTTATCAACAGAACTAAAGGAGGTGTCTCTCTCCTAAAATGTGTGTCCTCCCCCATTATTCTCAGTGTACTGAAACCATTGGCAGTAAAGAAGGCTGCTTCCTTGATTTAAGCTGCTTTGACATTTTCCTCCGCTGGTTAAAATCTGCAGTCTCCATGTTCTTTAAAGCAAGCTGATTTTATTCCTGCTGGTTGCATTTGAAAGTAAAAGGTACCTGTTCTAGAAACTACTTCTGTTCCTGTTTCCAGTCAGAATAATGGATAATAGCTGCTGTTTCTACCAGACCAAAACCTCAAAAGCCACTTATGCTTGCTTGCTGTATGTATAAATAATAACAACCAATTTAAAAAAAGTCTTGTCTGAGCTTTTTACTACTCTCCAAATATATTGTTAATGCTCCTGAAGTAGTAGAAAGTTGAAGTCCTTGAAAAAATATAACTAATGCATTCCTTTCCCACAAAACAGCCCCAAGTGTTTACACCAAAACAGCACATAACTTAAGTCCTGGAGTCCCCATATTTTTTCTACTCAGGTTTCTCCTTCATGTTTCTCGCTTGCAGCTGTCTTTCCACAATTTAGTTCTATTTCCTAATCTTTATAAGAATTGTAATATAATTAATGTGGTGTCTCATTAATGCCAGGAAAACCGGAAATCTATGTGCTATCTGGTCAGTGTCCCTGATATATAAAATTTCCTCATGCTTTGTGCTGTTGAGATAATCCCCCAAACAGCTTTGATTAGTTTTGTTAAAGCTTCAGGGGTAAAATCAAGAGTCTGCACAAATTTCATTGGCCATAAATCTAATATTGTTAGTCCAGGCAATATCCTGCCAAGTATCACAAGCCTAGTATCTCATTATTGCAGCTTTTAACTGTTACATGGAAGACAAGTTATGAATTTGGTGTCATCACGTGTTTGACTCCCACGCATGTCCCGTGGGACAACTTAAAGCATGGATACATCCTGCCACAGACTCCGCTACCAGAAATTCTTTGATTGGATAAAAGTGGTAGATTTCTGCTGACCTCCAAGAAAAGGGAAATCTATTTTTACTAATGGATCAAAGAGATTCAACTTTACTGAATTGTAA
This sequence comes from Donacobius atricapilla, assembly GCA_013397315.1. NCBI lineage: Eukaryota > Metazoa > Chordata > Aves > Passeriformes > Mimidae > Donacobius > Donacobius atricapilla. Next base: position 1,278,309 of record WBMY01007047.1, on the reverse strand, counting down.
TTATTTTCACAATTCTGCTTTCACTTGTTCTTCCTTTTGCACTAGATCTTACTTCTATCTAGAAGAAAGATGTTATGCAAGATAAGATCATTTGATCATTTTTCCATGTCAAGGTGAACCAAGAGCTAACAGGGCATGATGGGTCACACCAGCCAGGGTTCATCCCATCCCCTAGCTAGGGCAGATTAGATCTACCTGGTCTACTACCAGGTCCAAACAAATACCCAGGCATGTTCATACTAAAGAGGCAAACGCAAAGTCAGGCCAGGTTGAAGTCCAGATCAACTGAGTACATTGCCAGGCATGAGCATGGTTGTGATGATCTGGACACAGGCACACCTACAACATACTTCTGGCAGGTACTATCAGGGGGCTTATGGGAGCATTTGGCAATGGATTGGATTAGGGCTAGCCAGGGCCATTTGTACCCACCGGTAGATATAGACTGGGTGCTGAATTATTTACCTCTATATTCATCATGTCTACTTCCTTACTGCTTCTTCTGAGTGATGGAAAGCTTCAAATGACAAATGATCGGAAAATAAAAAACTAAACTGAAACTCCAGAATTGATAATGAGAAAAAAAATCTTTACCAGAATCATCAGGAGAAGACAAGGTTAAACTGAACCTAACAACAGTCTTCCAGTACCAAAGAGAAAGTTACTCAAAAGGCAAGGTCAGCCTCTGAAAAAAGTTGCAGGAGAAGAGAAAAAATAGTCCAAAATTAATACAGACACTTCTAGTGCGATATGAAGAAAAGAATTTTTTACTATTAGGATAGTTAATCACTGGAACAGTTGCCTATGACACTTGTGTGATCTCTACCCTTGGATATTTTCAAGTCCCAATCAGAAAAAGCTTTGACCATCTTAGTCTAGATGACCCCTCTTTGAGCAGGGGACTTTACTATGGACTTCCTAAGATGCCTTCAGTATCATACTGATACTATCATCCTCTACCATTCACATGGAAAAATACGTTTCTCTTCACTAGCTGCAGTTCTCACCACTGAAGCAGTTTTAACTTAACATTTCTTGACTCCTTTGACCTTACTTAAAATCTCATACTCTTTAAACACCACATCTTTTCCATACTAAATACAGGACTGGGAAAAAAAAAAAACAATACGTACAGGAATTAAAAATAAATTAGGGGGGTTGAGGAGACCAACACCTAAATAGCAAATTCCTCTAGAATCAGACCTTACTCCATAGTGAGATTTGTATTAGAAGAGCTTAATGAGAACTTCTTGTGGTTTTGGAATGGTATTCCCTTATTTAGTGTTCCCACTAAAATAAAAACCATGAGCCACTCTCCTTCACCACCTTTACCTTCCTGACCATGAGCCATGCAACCACTCCATTTTAGAAGTGAGAATCCATGAATTCCACCCCCCCCACCAGCAACCTAGGCACACCCACATGGCCCTAGGCTCTGCTCCCTCATGGCTGAGGCAAAACTCTGTCCTGGCCAAAGAAAAGATAGAACTGAACACCCAAACCATCATTTCTGAAACACTTTTGAGTGTTTCCATTTCATTTCATATGAAGTATCACTATTTGTGATGTCACAAATATGAAATGTTCACAACATTTTCCCAAGAATTTGAAAATTGCCCATTTTGGTGCTATCTATAGAGCAGAAGAGTGCCCAGAATAATGCCCAGAAGAACGAAACAAATCTTTCTAATATATACTCTCTTGGCCATTGCACACCTTTTACTAAATATGATGCATTTAAAGGATGACTAAAAGGAGTAACCAATGCAAATCATCATATGCTGCACAATTCTGATTTGTGAAGTGCTTCACAAATCTGTAAATAACAGGTAGGGAGCCCTGTCTTTGTTTTTTGGATTTCTTTCCAGTTACTATTCTGTAATCTACACTGCAAAATCTTTGCTGCAAAGGCAAAGTCCAAATATCTCTCTTTCTTCCTCTTACTTCTCTCTGTCACTCACAATCTATTAATCTGTACTGGCTTATTTACATTGCAAATAATTTAGAGAGTGAAAACAGCAAGGAGAATGAAACAATCCTGCCTTAAGGGCTTGATAGTGCTTCTAGGAGCAATGCAATAACTGGCAGCAGGTTTATGAAGTGAGGATGGCATATCAAAGGTTTATTTTCTCAGCAGTAAGAACAGCACTCAGTATCAGAAGAGACATGAAACAAGGACCACTTCCCATTTGTTCTGTTAGGCAGATGAATCCAACCAGTGACTCCATTCATTTTTCAAGATTAAAGGAAAATACAGTAGTATAAAAAGATGATAGCACTTATTATTTACAGAGTTCCATTTATGGATGAATAGCATATTTTACAAGGACTTTAATACATGGCTGTTTGTTTAGGTCACTGTACAAATTCTGAAGGTTAAGAGCTTGTAAAGTAACATATGCAAGAACTCAGCAATAACTTTGTGTTAGAGCTATGTTTCAGTAACTTCAAACTCAGCATTTGATAAACCAATGTTTTAAGATGCAAGTCATTATTGAGGAGGATATGTGTCATTATATATTATTACTTTGTGATTCATGAAAAGTAGTAGGACCTCATATTTTGAAAAGCCCTAGCAACAAGCAGATCAAAGTTTGAAAGATTATAGCACACAAGTCCACAACTTTCCATGGAAATACCATAAGGGATTTTGTGCCAATTTTTGCCATGTACTTTAAAAAAAGGTACAGATTTTTCTAACTCCTGGTATCCTTAATGTCATGATTTCTGAAAGATGTATCACTATTAAATTATCCAAAGTCTGTCAGACACCCTTCCCTTCTGATAGATCTCACTTTCTTGACTTGTATTTGACTGCTTACAGATTAACACACAGTTCTTATTACATTTTTAGCTGGTTTTAAGGTGAAAATTCATGCTCTTTATAGATTTAAGCATAAAGTCATTCTTTTTTTTCTAACCAATCAATGTGGCATTCAAACCAGGAATTAATGAAGTTTTTTTGGTTTTCTTACTAAGCTCACCAGGGGTTTTGCCATGCTAAGACTGGCTGTTGTGCCATGCTTATCAAATATGTGAATTTCAGGTAGTCCCACAGAATTAAGGAATAGAATTGGGTTGTACTTAGCTTCAAACATCAGTCAACATATTTTTGGCTATAGAAGTGCAACTGAATCACAGAATTGTAAAGGCTGGGAAGGACCTCAAGGATCATCAAGCTCAAAAATTAACCCAGCACTGCCAGGCCTACCATTAAACTATGTCTCTTAAGCACCACATCTATATGTTTTTGGAATATTCCAGGGATGGTGATTCTACCTCCCCTGGGTAACTTGTTAAAGCTACTGTTTAGTGCTGCCATCGTAAAGGTGTATTGAAACTTCCAAATACATTTTATGTAGGTGGCAATACAATGGAGCAGACTTGTAAAGGAATGTTTTCTGAGAAGTAGGAGGTAGAAACTCTGATCTAATTCATTGAATAAAAGACATTTCTCCAAACCAGGTAGCTAAACTCTGATATGACAGGTAACATTCTCTTGCAGTTATTTTAAAAATAGCACCCATTTTCTTTGTCAGAAAAAAAACCCCTACTGATTTATCAATCAGTTATGTTATTAAAATGGTGATGCTATTTTTTATTATTATTTTAAGCTAATGATTTCACATATGAATAAGCTTTTGCAGGTTTCATGAAACAGAAGAGATTTTTAAGTCAAATGAGTTAAGGTCTGGTGCACAAAATTTCTTTAGCAGCTCTAAGAAGCCTATCACAAGTTTCTTTTTGTTGGCTGGTTAGGTTTTACCACATACTGTTTTTTTGGATATAGAATTCAGAAGATGATAGTGCTATTTCACAGTTATGAGGTAGCTTCTAATCTACCACATCTCTTTCCTCCAGTTTTATATTTATTAAAACAATATTTGTCTCTCTTTTCATCTGTTTTGAGATCCAAGAATGCTGATAAGCAGTAGTCTGTAGGAAGTGAATATTATTTAATATTATTAAACTGTTTTAGTTTAATATTGCAGGGTTTACTGGTTTTATTTGCCAGACAGTGCAGTGAATTTTTGCAAATTCTATGCATCTGATTGTCGTCTGTCAAGAAGAATTAATTGTAAAAAGCTATGAATTAGCTAAGATGTCTTCAGCAAAAGGAAGGTTGAGCGCAGAGTTGTCTGTCAGCTTTCAAAGACAGCAAGTGTTTCTGCTTTGTGGGTAAATATGATTTTATTGCCCTATAAGAGTGGATGCTCTTGATCCATGCCAGTGTATTGTATCTTTGATGCTGTTTAGCATTCAATTCTACTTTGCTTTGCAAATTAAAGTTCTTGCATATGACCCATCACAAACACACACTCTCTTGATTCCAAAAGAATCTCTTAGAATTCGCAGAATCACTTAGATTAAGAAAGACCTTTAAGACCACTGAGACCATTAACCCAGCACTGCACTTTTCATGACTAAACCATGTCTGCATGTGCCATATCCACGCTTCTTTTGAATACTCCCAGGGATGGTGACTCTGACATTTCCCTGGGCACCCTGTGCCAATGCCTGGCAACCCGTTTAGTGACAAAAGTCTTCCTAACAACCAACCTAAACCCCACTTGGTGTAACTTGATGCTATTTTCTGTTGTCCTGTCACTTGCTGCTTGGGACAAGAGACCATCTCCATCTTTTTGTATAGACAGGTGTCCAATAGGTCACAAATATTTTTTGTTTTCTCAAAAAGTAACCGTCTCTTTATATCTCTATCTAATTATTTTGTAAGGTCATATAACCTTCCATGATAATTTAATGAGCTCTGTTTTAAATTATATTAAAACCTCAGGAGGTCTGAGGAGATGTAAGTCAGTTGTAATGAAAGAATTTATAACACTTTTCAACATCAAAATATCAGTCTTTTTTTTCTTTACCCATGATCCATAGAGCCTGAAACCCACTGAGAAAGTGTCTTCAAGTGTGATATACNCACAGCCAGAGTCCCAGAGAGGAATGTGGGAGATAACATAGTTTTCAAAACAAATTGCACTCTAAGAATCACTTAAAGGTGCAAAACATAATATACAGAACAGACGATTGGGGATACAGGCATCATAAAGTCACTCTAGGACAAACTCTCACATTAATTAGAAACTGAGCTTCAATACAGGTCTTGCTGAACTCTAACAAGTCTAAACAGATCATTTGGGTCTGTCTTCCCTACGTGTGTAAGGATGCTTTTGGTTGCATTCAAAAGGGAAAGGACAGTTGTTAATTAAATGTCCTTTTTTATCTGTTGATATGTGAAGCAATTCTGGGAATATCATTAGACCTGTGGCAGACAGCATTATTCATTTTTATCTTTCAGAAGGGTGTAATTTAGGAGGAAAAAGAGTTTCTTCTACATTTTTTTTTCACCTAATTTGGTCTATCTGAAATATTTTCCATGGTTCAAGACTCATCACACTTACACAGTTGTTATGCTGACGACATTTAAGACTTAGAGGAAAATTGAAAGACGCTTCTTTTCATGGAAACATCATAGACTCAGACAATGGTTTGGGTTGGAATGACCTTAAAAATCACCTAGCTCTAATCCCCCTCGCCATGTGTAGGAGTGCCACCCACTAGAGCTAGTGGCTCAAAGCCCTGCCCAGGGACATTGCCAAATTTTTTGCAAAGTCTGGGTAGATGCCCTTCCCTCAAAGCTACAACCCCATCATAGAAGGCCACCAAATTTGTGAGGTAAAACTGTCCCTTAGTGGAGCTGTGCTGACCTTCGACAATCATCTTCTTATTTTCCATGTGCTTTAGCAGTTTCCAGGAGAGCCTGCTCCATGATCTTGCCAGAAAAACTGATATTGATCACAAAATATTTCAGATAGAGCAAATTAATTGACACTATGAGTGTCTCTTTCGTTCTTATAGGGAAACACTTATAAGTGTGAAAAGTTTTGTTCTGAACTACTGGCCCACAGACAACTTAGAATAGATTTTCTTAGCATGTTATATAATTTCATATTTTATTGCATCAAAACCTATACTACATTTACTGTCTAGGACTCATGTTTTCTGTCTCTACCTTAGAAGTTCTACATTAAAAAATACCTAATTCTTGAATACTGTCATAGTCCAGTATGAAAAATGAAAAAGCTACATGAAAATGAAAATAAAATTCTGCATGCTGTCACTCTGTTCCTTCATACTACTTTGCTTTTTTTGTGTTTAGGCCCCTAATTCACCTTGAGATTGGAGATCCTTTAGTTTGGCTTCATGAATGTGCTATGATCATGTCTACTGAAGGCAATTCCTACTTGTCCCAATCCCTGGTTGTTCCTTCTCTTCCCTGTGCTGCTTTCTTCTCTGTTTGTGCTGAAAATCTGATGCTTGCCTCAGGAAACACCAGAGGAACTGATTCTTGTAAAAAGTAACCCAAAAGAAAAAAAGAAGAGTAGAAAAAAAAGAAAAAGAAATGTTGGTTTTGTTTGGTCTTTTTTTTTTTTTTTTTTAAGTAGTTTAAGTGGTTTTAGTGGCTTGGTTTGGTCAACAGCTGATTTTGACCATAGAATTATATCTGTAGAATACACATTACAAAAGAATAGATCATCATATATTATAGGAGCTTGAACTCTTGAACTGTGAAGAAAGCTAAGGAAATCTTGGTTCTTTATTCAATATTACCCTGTCAAAAATTTTGAATTGTCTGACGTACTCCCTATTTATTAGATACTTTTTTTTGTTCTTCATTAGAAAGGTTTCCACTGAAGGAAGAAAAACCTTCCATGAGCTATATTTCAAGATTCATTTACTTTTAGACACATTGCTGTGATTCACATGCATACTGATAAAAACAAAGTTAGATTCAAGTTCTAAATCAGTAGTGTTTCCTATTAAATGCATGCTCCCTGTCCTATTGGTCTGCTGTGTGTATAGACCACACTTTAAAATGTAAACTAAAGAGTTTTTGCTTCCCAGGTACAGTGTTTTATTATCTGCTGTTGCTACTCCTGTGGAAAGTGTAATGCATCATAACATACATACTTATATATAAATCTCTATATATGCATGCATGTGTACATGCTAACTTAAATACTTTTTCTCTCTGCTCCCCAAATTTCTCTGAAAAACAACTACTTGTTGTGAAACATCTGTGTACAAAATTTAAATTCATATGATGTGTTTCAAACACATCTAATATGATTTCTTTTGTGGTTGCCATCTGTCATGCAACAATAAAAGTGATTTTTTTCCCCCAACAGAATGAAAAAGACGTGCATAATATCAACAAGAATCTTTTAAAAATGTTAAAAGGTCCAGAGTGAACACATTCAGCATAAATCTCAAAGGAGGTATGATTCTTTCTAAATTTCCATATAAAAAGGCTTTCATAGTTTACCAACATTTGATTTGAATTATTCAGCTTAAGATAAACTGATGTATTATTTATGTTAAGTGAAGCACATAAACAATGCCAATTTTATGCCCCCAAAAATATTTTAAAAGCAAACTTGAATTCAGCTTGCAATTTATAGCTGAACTTTGTAAATTTGTTAGAAGCAAAACTGAGTATGAAAGTTCTGACTCAGTTCAACAGAAAATGCTCTGACAAGTGAAGGTGACTCCTAAATTTTTTTCCTGATCATTAAATAAGGTACCTCAAAAATTCAGTCTTGAACACACATATCCAGAAATACACACTCTTCCATCAACAAGTTCTGTAGACTGAAATAAAAGATCTATTATGTGCAAGGAATTCAATGTCATTGAACAATTGTCAACAGAATTCATAAATTTGGATTTCTATCACCACCTTTTAGACTATTTAGAAATATACCTATTATTCATGAAAGAACATAAGAGAGACTCTTGTTATTGCAGTACTAAATATAAAAAAGATTGGACAGCCTATTAATGATTAAACAATTCTAAAAGTAGAAAATTATACTTCTGTTCATTAGCATGCAGTGTGAATGATGAAGTTAATTGTTATTTTAAGCCATCAGACCAAATTTTGAGAACTGGACACTTCTGACATTTAGGACTAATCCAGAGGCTGGGAAGGGCAGAGGGAAGTGGGAGGGCAGCGGTTGAATCAGTAGATATTGTCAACCTCAATTTCTTTGTATGCAAAATCAGAGAATAGTACTTTTTCAGTGCTGTTGTGAAGCAATAAAGTTCCCTCTGACTGATTCTGTTGCTACTTCTATTTTAGCTTGTTTCCTATTGGGAAAATCAATCGATTTCATCCCTTTGGATAGTTTCCTCAGAATTACCTAGATAAAAGTCACAGTTGTTTCCTTAATTTACAGCCCCTAAAGACTCATCAATTGCCCAATAGCATTTTCTTTCCTTTTGTCCCTATCTGATTATTAGTGCTTACAGGGAAGATAAGGAACCACCTAACTCATGTCTTCATTGCACAGAACATAGTCTTTTTACCCCCTTTCTTTGCTCTGACAGAACATACAGATGCATCTGTTGTTTCCAACTTTTCTTCCCTCAGGTTGCTGTGATGGTTTATGTGATACAGATTTATGGGCACCTTTTTCCCCTTATCACCCATGCTAATCCAAACTTTTCCTCTACAAAACTTTAAAGTCCTTCATCAATGCACTGAAGGTTAAAGCTGAGCATGTGTTTAATTACCTACAGATGTGAGATATATTTGCCATTTCTCTACTGTACTTCTCTAAGTAGTTCTTCATTCCAATGCATTGATTTAATGAAAACAGGCATGATGGTAACTTAATTGCAAATTATTCCCACATATTTAATAATTTAATTTATTTCAGTAAGTGACCTAATCCATAATAACCCAAGATTAATTCCAAACATTCACAAGAACTAGAAAACAGAACAAACCTTTCCCAAATTTCACATGAGACACACCACAAAATCCAACATAAACATGTCAGTCTGGTATACATTTGCTTGTCTGAATTCTTTCAGGTACTGAATAAGCAATTCAGTGTCTTCAAAGGAAGACTGTTATCATACTATTGCCCACTGATATAGAAGATGGGCAATAGTAGAAGTCTAGAATGAAACCTGTACTAGCCTGTGCTTTCATAATATTCAGCATAATTTTATATTTTCAAATGTTGAGTAACTCTGACCCACATAATTCAATAGTCAATATAATTCTGTAATTCTGGGAATGTTTTCTGGGCTGAAGTGTTGAGTCCAGATGTATTGCTGCTTAGTTAACTATTTATCTTTGCTAAATAAAACTGGCTTGTAAATTGCAGAATATGTTCCCTAGGAAGCATATGAAAACATATTGGCCATTCTAACTACAGACAGGTATATTTACTTTTGCCAGCACTGTCACATGTGGACTGGATCCAGTACAATGAAGCTGGGATAAACAAAGCTTGCTGGCAGATGATATTTAACAAAGGATTGATCCTGATAAGAGCATGAGAGTGATCTGGAACCTTTCTGCTACAAAAGATACCTTGGAGGCTAAACTTAGGTTGTATGAACAAAGGCATAAGAGTTNCTTCCTTCCTTCCTTCCTTTCCTCTGTTTCTTCCTTTTTCTCAAAACATTTCAAATTATTCATGGGAAGAAGGGGTTATTCTGAATACTATGTAAGTTTAAAGACAGAATAAGTAGAAATTTTAACATTTTTAGGCAACTCTTGACCCTGTCAGTATATGCAGAAATGATGGACAGTTTAAAGCTAGAAGTATGTTGAAATCATACAGCTTGAAGGATGATGTAGCTTGAAAGGTGGGGAAGAAAAAGAATGCAGGGATTTCCATATTTTACACCAGCAGTCTCTGGAGATGTCTCCACATTTAATTACTTCATGGGCCTTTCAAGCCATGATTTGCTGTTTCATATCCGCTGTTTCCTGTTTCAGCTGCAGTGGTTCACAGACACAGTATGCAGTTTGTTCTTATCTGATCTGTCCTGGGCGGTATCCACAGTACCCCAAAGTAACCAGCAAATCATGCACCAGAAATTAAAGCTGAACTACAGCAGGAAGAAGCAAGAATTGGCATTTTTGGAGTTCAATAGCAGGGCATAAATAATCACAGGATAAACCCCTCCATATTTAGCCAAAAACACATCGCACTAATGATGCCATGGCATTGAATTAATGGCACAGGTAAAAATACAGCTGTCTGGGGGGATCCAGATGTTCTGCAATGTTCTGTGACACCTTGAAACTAAACAAGATTCAGGGTGAGGCTATTTGAACATGAAGTTCCAGAAATTTTGTTCTACTAGTACTTAAGGGTTTCACTATTCAGCGTATATTTCAGATACAGTTCCTTGTATCAAGTGAGATGTTATTCCTCAATAAACTGCAGCTTCAGAGGATGGCCAGACTGTCTATAAGAAATTATTAGAGTAGAAAGAAAAATAGAATTCCTCTTTTCCATTGAAGTCCCTCTTTCTACCTGTAATGACTTTTTCACCTCAGTGCCTCTTTAATGGATGTGTTTAATAATCCTTGCAAAAGGCAGAGAGNCCTTCTCCTTCTCCTTCTCCTTCTCCTTCTCCTTCTCCTTCTCCTTCTCCTTCTCCTTCTCCTTCTCCTTCTCCTTCTCCTTCTCCTTCTCCTTCTCCTTCTCCTTCTCCTTCTCCTTCTCCTTCTCCTTCTCCTTCTCCTTCTCCTTCTCCTTCTCCTTCTCCTTCTCCTTCTCCTTCTCCTTCTCCTTCTCCTTCTCCTTCTCCTTCTCCTTCTCCTTCTCCTTCTCCTTCTCCTTCTCCTTCTCCTTCTCCTTCTCCTTCTCCTTCTCCTTCTCCTTCTCCTTCTCCTTCTCCTTCTCCTTCTCCTTCTCCTTCTCCTTCTCCTTCTCCTTCTCCTTCTCCTTCTCCTTCTCCTTCTCCTTCTCCTTCTCCTTCTCCTTCTCCTTCTCCTTCTCCTTCTCCTTCTCCTTCTCCTTCTCCTTCTCCTTCTCCTTCTCCTTCTCCTTCTCCTTCTCCTTCTCCTTCTCCTTCTCCTTCTCCTTCTCCTTCTCCTTCTCCTTCTCCTTCTCCTTCTCCTTCTCCTTCTCCTTCTCCTTCTCCTTCTCCTTCTCCTTCTCCTTCTCCTTCTCCTTCTCCTTCTCCTTCTCCTTCTCCTTCTCCTTCTCCTTCTCCTTCTCCTTCTCCTTCTCCTTCTCCTTCTCCTTCTCCTTCTCCTTCTCCTTCTCCTTCTCCTTCTCCTTCTCCTTCTCCTTCTCCTTCTCCTTCTCCTTCTCCTTCTCCTTCTCCTTCTCCTTCTCCTTCTCCTTCTCCTTCTCCTTCTCCTTCTCCTTCTCCTTCTCCTTCTCCTTCTCCTTCTCCTTCTCCTTCTCCTTCTCCTTCTCCTTCTCCTTCTCCTTCTCCTTCTCCTTCTCCTTCTCCTTCTCCTTCTCCTTCTCCTTCTCCTTCTCCTTCTCCTTCTCCTTCTCCTTCTCCTTCTCCTTCTCCTTCTCCTTCTCCTTCTCCTTCTCCTTCTCCTTCTCCTTCTCCTTCTCCTTCTCCTTCTCCTTCTCCTTCTCCTTCTCCTTCTCCTTCTCCTTCTCCTTCTCCTTCTCCTTCTCCTTCTCCTTCTCCTTCTCCTTCTCCTTCTCCTTCTCCTTCTCCTTCTCCTTCTCCTTCTCCTTCTCCTTCTCCTTCTCCTTCTCCTTCTCCTTTCCCTTCCCCTTTTCCCTTTCTCATATTTCTCCTTTATCTTCTTTCTCTTCTGTTTTCTTCTTATTTTGTCTTCCTTCCCTCCTTCCTTCCTTCCCTCCTTCCTTCCTTCCTTCCTTCCTTCCTTCCTTCCTTCCTTCCTTCCTTCCTTCCTTTTTTGAATGATGTCTCTAATTCACCTTTGTGAAGTTGAAGACTGTAACCAGGGCCGGGTGGTCTTTTCTCATAGTGATTGAAGAGTTTCTGTACTCTAAAGAATGCCTTGGTTGGTCAATAGTCCTTTTTCAAAGCAGACAAAATTTGGATTCCTACTAACATGATGCAGAAAAAATCTTTTTTTCCCAGGCCTGTTTAATTTTTTTTTTTTTT
>WBMY01007047.1:1067723-1266329 GCA_013397315.1 Donacobius atricapilla | reverse complement strand
CCTGTGAAAAGGCCAGGAGGTTGTTTTTTTGGTTTGTTTTTTTTTTTTTTTTTAATTAGATGGTTCTAGTATTTAGAAACATCTTGGGATTATTAAGCATTTGAAATCCTTCAAGGAGAAAACTTCTATTTGAAGAAGTTCTCAGTTAAAAAAAAATTAAAAAGCACATTTTTCTAAAAGTATCTGAAAGTTGATGTGTGTGGAAGAGTGCCTCATTCTTTCCAAGGGTTTCTAGGAAACATTTCAGGAAGAGAGAGAGAGAAAAACTGTATGATACTAAAAATGTTGAGAGAGAATAATGTTTCTTTTTCTCTTTTATAAAAATTGAGAGGGGTTTCTTCTAGCCTTGGTAGACTTTTTATGGCTTTTTTATTTTTTTGTACTTTAGGCATCTGAACTACACAAAAAAAAATCTGCAGCACAGAGGAGGCCATCCTCTGCATAAGTGAAGATGTACCACGATATTTCATTCTCTGCTCCTCTCAGAGTTATCTCCAAGAGCTTCACGAGGTCTTTATAGGCAAGGTCATGAAGAAAAGGGAGACACAGGTGAAATGGAAAAAAAAGAAATTTAGAAAATTCCGCTGAAGCATACTAAATATGTATTTATGTCTAGGACCAACATGGCCAAACTGCCCTTAGAGTCTGTCATATGCACTTAAAAAATGAAATACAAAGTATTTAAATATTTCATAGAATCATAGAATAGTTTGGGCTAGAAGGGACCTTACCAATCATTGGTCGCCTGCCACGGCCAGGGGCATCTTACTTTAGAGCAAGTCGCTAAGAGCCCCATCAAGCCTGGCCTGGAACAATTCCAGGTATCATCATTTCAGATAAGGTATAAAAAATAAAAGAATTCTCCTGGGAACCTCATATCCAGGACTAGCTATGAACGCTGTTGGAACTCTCTCAGGAAGTGCATATAGAAAAAATACAAGTAGCCATTCTGTCCTTAACAGTTGTGTGAAATATTTGAGTTGGGAGAAGGACTAGAGCTTGTAAAGAGTGATCTGTATGGTCTGATACCAGCTGTCAGGCTCTTCTGCATTCCTCTAAGTGTGAAGGAAATATCAGCTCAGCTAAAGGTCATCCAGTGTGCTCAGGGCCAGTTGCTAGGACAAATTTCCTCTTAGAGGGAAGAGCCACGGTATTTAATCCTCTCACTCAAACAGAGGGACTGTAGAAAAATGCCTATTTGGAAACTTTTCCTGGCCTTTGCTAACTCCCACATCCTTGTCCTGATGATTTTATGGAAAATGTCTATTTGGCAGAGACCACTAACATCCAAGGGAGCACTGGAGTTACTGAATAGAATTAGTACTGGGACTCCAGAGCCAGAACAAGCCTGGTTTAGTTCATTTGTCCACAAAAATAATAGCCCACTCCTCATTCCTTCTGCCTTCTTTAACAGTTTCTTATCTGCTACTTCCTACAGATAACTTCACTCTCACCTTAGTACAATTTGCAAAACCCACTTCCCTCACCTTGAACTTGCAGGTAGGAAGTCATTGAGGCTCAATTCCATGCACTCTCCAGCACATCATCTTTCAGGAGTTCCTTTTTAATTAAATTGCTGCCTGTTTTTGGTTTTCTCATCTGTTAGCTAACTATACTTCTCTGAGCCTGCATTTACTTGTACAGCTATCTCCTGTGGGGAGAGACACTCCCCAGCCCAGGCAATGGCTGATATTCTCAAGTAACCAGACAGAAACCATCAATAAAATTTCTGAGTGGAGTTTTTTCAATACTTAGATTTTAGTTTGATCTCTTTCTCAGACTGTACTTCAAGGATAATTTTCCAAGGCTTTCTTTGGGTATACAATTCCCTTTCAACCACCAAGGCAATTCCTCACTTACTTACATTGTCCTCTCTTAATTTCAAAGTAATTATTGTAAGGACTCAGGGTCTCAGGCCTTTGACATCTGTAAGTGCCTATGGTATTACTATCCCCACAGGTATTTGTGAAAGCAAATCTTTGTGATGAACATAATATGGCAGCCTAAATATATCCAGCTTTAAGAGACAAAACTCTGTCCAAGTCATGGTGAGTACTAATCCCACTTCGTGTTTGTAGAATTAGATGTCTTATTATAGTGCGTATCTGTAGACAGAATGTGGTAAAGATGGAGAATACCTATACTTATTTTCTGTTTAGCCTCGCTTTATGCCTTGCTGAAACATGAGGAATTTGTCAGTATTATAAATGATTTGGACACCTATTCCATCTCCAAAAATGGGTTGGGCATCTATTCATTCCCTAGAGTTCATTGTTGGAGAAATCAGCCAACAGGGCAACAGATATAGTTGCAAAGATTGGACATAATTCCTTCTTCTGGGGTTGTAAGAGAATAGGTATAACTTCTCCCATGAAACAGGATGAATTCATTAAGAATTATTATTTTTCTCTTTGTGGGGCGGGGGGGCAACCATATTAGTAATTAGACCAGAGAGATAGAGCCAAACTGATTCAATAACTACTGCAGTGCCAGAGGGAAAGACATAGTTCTGTAAAGACCAATTTCCAGCCTAAATTCATTTAAGAGAGTGATAAAAAAATTTCTGTGATTTTTAACTGTCTTTAGTGCTGAGAGAGAACTTGACAAGGCTGCAAGTGAAGCAGACAGGGAAATATACTGTTTATTTTTGTGCTGATTTGATTTTTTGCTTTGTGATGATGTGCAAGATACGCTGACAATGTGATCTTTCCACATCTATGAAAGGCGAAATGAAGCTTTTATCACACACCTGAGAAAGAAACTCTGTGTTTGAGTAAGCTAAACCTATTGCTCTGGGCTGTCCGGTGTCACAGCTCCTTTCATAATCCATTAACTCAGATAATGCTAGAGATCAAGTCTTCCATAGAACTCTTTAAGTCTTCAGAAGCCTAGGAGTAAATACAATTCATTCATTTCATAGATTGTCAGCAAGGGAAGAGAGGCAGATGTGAAGCACTGTGTGCAGTAAAAAGGATCCGTAAGACAAAATTTTTAGAAATTACTCTTACAGATTACCATCTACTATTCCTGTCTCATCAGATATCTTACAACTACTGGTATTTCCTCATAATTTTGTTTAGAGAAATGACTCTGCAATTTTTGAGATTACTAAAAGTAATCTAGACCAATTTCACAATTATAATTTCAGCTGCAACTAAAAGGCTTCATATACACAATAAAAGCATACATGTAAATGTGATGTGAAAGATAAACTTAACTATAAGCAATTCAATCAAGATTTTCTCCAGCAGCAATTAATTCTGTCCTTGAGAAACCAAGCAAATGAGGGTTGTGCTAGAATTACTAGAATGATTATGTTTCACTGGAGTGATGCTACTTTAGCGCTCAATTTGGCTGACAGCATTGTCTGATAACTCAGCATCATTTGTTACCAATTTATTGTGCAAATACTGCCATCATAATAAGGTAATGATGCCATCAATACAAGAAACATTGCCACATAACCTCATCATGGCTCTTTGGGGGAACATCAGCTCATGTTCTGCCTCTCAGTAAAATCTCTGCCCTTCTGCCTGCTGACAAAAGCTATTTCCAAGATAAGAGTCAGAACTCTGATTTGTCAAAAGCAATTAGGAACATGAAAACACCCCTATGTATAAATTATTAATTAATACAAAATTAATACAGAATTACATAGGGACAATCCAACATTCCTAAAATGATGGTTTGCTATGCTTTTTGTCCCAGCTTAAATATAATTCTTCTACATAAGTGTGTATTCCTTTATTACGTTAGGAAGGTTTGAATCTTCCAAGACAATACATGGGATGTCTACAGACAGATATTTCAATTTTTGTTTTGCACTTAAAGCTTCTCTAAAATTTTATGGAGTTAAACACAACCTGGAATTAATCAGATATTTTTCAGAATGGGCACACTTAATTCAAGATACTAACTCAGATGAATTAGTGTCTAAGAGTACTTATGGATTACATTAATTCAATAGGATTGAAGAACAAGTTGCATCTCATTTAAGCTCACCTTGGAGAGACCGTAAGGAATATCAGATAACAGGCTGAGAGCATTTGAGTTAGCCTGGAGGAGAGAAGATTTTGGGGAGACCTTAGACCACCTTCCAGTACTTAAAAGGGCTGCAAGAAAGCTGGAGTGGTACATTCTATAAAAGCATGCCATAATGGGACAGGAGGGAAGGACTTTAAACTGAAAGAGGAGGGTTTACTTTAAGTATTAGGAAGAAATTATTATTTCATAAAAGTATGAGGGTGGTGAGGCACTGCCGTGGGTTGCCCAGAGAAGCTACAGATGTCCCACTACTGGAAATGTTCAAGTGCAGGCTGGATGTGGCTTTGAGCAACCTGGTCAACCTCAGAGCAAGGACCTGAAGATCACAATTGTTTGTCTCAAGTGCAGACGGCCAGAAGGCACCTGCCATAAGAAAGCCACCACAGCAGGAACTTGAGATATGCAAAGGGAGGAATTTGCAGCAGGAAGTCACTCATCTCACAGTTCCAGGTAAGATCTGGTTAGCACATCTGGACAAAGATTCTGAAAAATTGTAGCAAACTGTGAGAAAATAAGCAACTGCTCATACAAATATCACCCTAAGTTTTGGGACAGAGAGCATCTGCAACCACCAACAACCACCAAAGTACCCCCTAACTGATTTCTGGGATCTTCCATCAGACAATTGTGTATGATTCACAGTGTTAAAACTCCCTCCCCCAGGGGAGGCACCTGAGCATTTCCCCCTGAACCTGAATGTATATTAACCCACAGAACTCTTTGTTTCCTGGCCTTTCTCCTTCCTGGATGCATCAAGACTGCAACCATCAACAATCAAGTCTTGTTGCTGCATCTATGGGCAGTGTTATATTTCCTCTCTTCTATCTACTCTTATCCTTTCTTTCTCTTTCTTTCTTTTCCATATATACTTTCCTCAGACTTCTATATTGCTATATTACTATAGATAATATCTAAAATTGTTACACACCTCCTTTCCATTGCAACCAAATATTTCTAAAATATATGCCTATATATTCACCAGTCACTCAGTGCCATTTTACTCTGATCCACCCCAAGGAACATATTTGAAAGAACCTCAGCTACCCTCATCTTCTGGGGCAAGTCAAAACAGACAGGAGCATTGGAAATATGTGATCTTTAAGGTCCCTTCCAAGCCAAATCGTTCTAGGAATCTATGATAGTTATGTGAGACTGTTGAAAGTTAGGAACCTGTGATCTTGTAGCACGCATTCATGTCAAGCTGCACTTATTTTCTCTGAGCAAAGAGCAGCAGCTTCCAAAAGACATTATTAAAAAGTCATGTCTTCTGCTGTACTAACTCTTACATTACTCCTAGACTATGTGACATTATTTTTGGGGGGATAGCAATTGGTTTCACTTATGGGTGACACTTAGCAGTGATGGTCTAGGGCTAATTTATATAATAGGAGAGAGTTTGTCATTGTGCCTGGAAATATTCTCTTGTAACTTGCTCCCGTTGTGCTTGTTTAATCCTTGTGACTAATGCTTCTTTTATGAAATGATCTTTCAGTTCACAGTGTTGTTTAAATTTCCTCCTGAGTAAGAAGCTGCCTTAAAATCTTCATAAGCATTACCACAAATTCAAGAAAAAAGGAGAGCTATGAATATGTGCATTGTCTTTGGTGACCGGGCTCCTAAATTAAGATCTTTAGAGGCCTAAGTAGGTGAGGTGGATCTGAGTTCACTTAAGTACTACTAGAAAGGAATTAATAATAAATATAATCTAATGTGGGTGCAAACTGTTGGGAATTTTCAGAGATACAAGGAAGAACTATTTTTACAATTGTCATGTGGAAGAACAATCTGTATGTACTAAGTAGCATTTCATTTTCTTGAAAATGTGTTTATTCCTGCTTTCTCAAGGTAAATATATCTCCAAAGGCTTGCTCCAAATTCTACATTGGACATAATCTTTTCTCTAAGCGTTAAATTTTTAACCACAGGTACTCTGGCTTTAGCGAGATATTATTAAGTTTGAAACATATGCACAAAGACTATTTAAATGAATTGTTAATTAGTCAGTGCTTGAACAACAATTTCTCTAGTGTACTGTTCCAATACTAATAACTCATGCTCTTCCCATCTGTTTGAATCCACCTGTTACTGTTATTTTAAACCTACATTGAAAAGTCTAGGAGGAAGGAACTAATCATCATAATATATGTTCATACCCAGAAACAATGATAATGGTTTTTGTTTCTATCAAAAGGCACATGTTAAATATTTTCCTTCAGTGTTAACATTGTAAACAGAAATTTAGACCAGAAATGAGACAAGGATGCTTTGGGGCAAATTGGATTTTACATTCTTTGAGGGGGAGGAGGCGTTGGTAAGAAAAATACATACAGTTTCCCCATGGCCACATGTTTTTATGAAGTTAGTGTTTTTCATGTATATTCCATTAATAAGACCCAGTTTAATACTGACAGCAAGACATTAATCTTCTGGTTATCTGAGCATCTTCCATATCATATATTTATAAGTCATGGATGCAGAAACGTGTCGATATTTTCAATCTTAGTAAGCATTCTTCCTTAAAAAATGGGATTTAAGACCGGGAAAACCAGGGAACGTGGGACAAAGGGAACCATTGTTCTGAGCCGGTATTACTGACCAACAGTTTGTTAATATGTCTTATCAATCCCTGTTATATTTCTCATTCCGTGTCCCAAAATAATTGCAAACATTTTTGCTTCAAAATTTCCAATTGAAAAGAGTTTTTCATTTGGAATTTCTAACATTTATGGGTTGTTTTTTTTTTTTCATGCAAAGCATAAAGAGAAGTGGGAAACACATTAGAATAAAATAATCAAGAATTTGCATCTACACACTTGTGTAATCAAGAAATAAAGGAAAGGACACCTGACAATAAATCACACCTTGTAGTATTTTTCCACCATGAACCCCAGAAAGCATCCAGAGTTGTATAATCAACAAAAAGAAATTTTATTTCTCTGTTGGGACTCTGACTGGGAGCTTGCACATTTCCTTAAAATTTCCACTCTTGTTAACACTCCTGCACATAATACTATTTCGCAGAAACTGAACACAATGGAGTCACAAAAGAAACTAAGTTTTTCTTTCACATTACAACGAGTAATTCTCAATTTCATGACCTACAAATAGGTCAGGTACTAACTCAGCCTGCATTTCTGAGTGAAATTTCCCATCAAATTATTATCAAATCACTATGGAAAGTTTATGCAAGATTTTGTCTGAGAGAAAATTAATATTCCATTCCTTTATGGCAGATGCTGTGTTCAGGAAAATACATGTTTCTTGAGTGAAAAATTTAATCATTTCACACATTTGCAACTCTTTAATATCACTTGAAACTGATGCCACAATCACAGACCATACATTTGACAAAGCCTGATCTTTGCATACTGAGCAGTATCAAAAATGTCTCTCCCATTTTGCAGTAGGGATATAAAGTGAGGTGTCATTCAGCATCACTGGAGACCTGTCATGCTGCTGTTTCTGTTTCATGATCATTCTGGACCAACCACTGTGGTTTACTTCTCACTTGGAACAGACAACTTTCTCATTTCCCTGGGAAGCCACGTGGGATACAGGCAAATTTTTATAAGCAATTTCAAGTTATTTTTTCTGTTTTCTCCAGAGATTTAAACCACAGCTAATCAGAATGAAAAAAAATTTCCTGCCTCTGCCAATAACTTTCATTCGATTCTACAGAATTGTCATAATTAACCAAGGAACACAGATTCTGCTATTCCTTTATAGCCTGAAGTGGGACTGAGGATCCAAGCAGTATCATATGCAGAATATGTCCTGCCCTAAGGACCTTGCAGCTGAGATGGAGACAGTGTGCAGGCAGGAACAAATAGCAGGGAGAAGTAAAATGCAGGTAACAGAAGTAAGATTGAACAGATAGTGCATGTTTTGACAAGTTAAGCCACTATTCAGAGAATAGACAGGTTGCATGAATAGTAAGAGTATTTGTTGTGTTTGCTGTGTTACTATATTTACAGGAGGGTCTGGCATTTAAGAATAAGCTGAACTGAAGGTGCTGTAGATGTATATGGCACAGAGTGGTATTGTTTGACTAAAATATAGTTTGGGTGTAAGAATACAAGCTGTAGAAATTACTTTACCTTACAGTACTTCTGAAAGGCATTGTACCTTCAAAAAATACCTTCTGAAAATAAAATCTCTGCCTGACCTTCCTGTCACTGGGGAATAACTGCTTTCCTTGATGGGTATGAAGTATCACCCTGAGTACCTGGGAAGGAGCTTCACTTCAAGCTTCCTTCCACCCTCGCTACTCTTCAGATTACTACCTTCTAGTCATAGGAGCAAATGAAAGGTTCTGCTCTCCAAACTGCTCTTGAATACAAAACAGAAAATAATGTGTCCTATTAGTGAGACAAATAAGCTACTGACTTTCCTCCTCTGAATTCACTTTCAATTGCACCAGGAGGTGAAATCCAGTGGTACCATAATGGTACTTACAGTGGTACCAAGGAATGGGTCCTGAGAGTGCCTTCTACTGCATCGAGTTTGGCTAAATTTTATACTGTCTTGTCCTGACACATAAAAATATGCCTGGGATTAAAACAAGCAGAATGGCTCCACATAAATATTTCTGATTTAGTACCACCAAGGATTGCATTAAATTAACTCTTCTGCAGAAAAGGTCTAAGCTTAAATTTAATTTTAAAATAGGCTCTTATACAGTGCAGTAGTCATACAAAGTATTCTCTAGGTGACTACAAAAGTTTTAGGGCATCATCTAGCACTTTCTGTAAATCACAACTCATTCCTAAAGGCCATGTTTCCATATGGCAAGTACTCATCATTTGTTATAATACAATTAAAATACAAATTCAGCTTTGTTCTTGGGACAAGTCCTGAGAGGTCTCAATGGCCCACAATTTGCAGAGTTCTGAGCACTAACTGGCATTTGGACTCATGCTAATTGTGTTGCTAAATATATGAGAGACACACTTCATTAGTTACAGAGGGAGAAATGCCATTATTCTATCTTGCTTTGTGCATTGTGGTTTCGTGAAGCAGATTGGTTTATATATAAGGTTCATGTATTTTTTTGGTATATATATTTATTAAATAAATATGAGAGATTTTTATAAGCAATGTTTATACTTAGCATAGAACGCAAAGTTCCCTAATTAATTTTCTCAGGTTTTTCAGGCTCTCCAAATTCACACCTGTGCAGCACGTAGCTTAATCTAGGGAGGTGATTTTCTTCTCAACTCTACAATCATGAAATACTACCTGGAGTACTGCAATCACCCCTGCATTCCCAACATAAGATGAATATGGACATGTTGGAACACATACAGATGAGGCCACAAAGATGCTCAGAGGGCTGGAGCATCTCTGCTATGAAGACAGGCTGAGAGAGTTGAGCTTGTTCAGCCTGGAGGAGTTCCAGAGCGACCTTTTAGCACTATGAGGTACCTAAAAGGGCTACAAGAGAGCTGGAAAGGAATTTTTGACAAGGGCATGGAGCAATAGGACAAGGGTGGTGGGTGAGGGTGATGAGGCACTTGCACAGGTTGCCCAGAGAAGCAGGCTGCACTGTGGCTGCCCCATCACCACAAGTATTCAAGGCCAATTATTACTGATAATCACAGTGATGTCCCTGGAGAATTGGATGTCCTTCTTAATGAGGGCATCTTAATTTTGTTCTTATTGAGCAAAAAATTTGTGACAATCCTATTAAAAGTAGTGGACTGTACCAGTTAATCCTGCTCCCCATGAAATCAATGTTGAAACTGAGCAGAGAACTAATATCACTGCCACAACTCCTTTTAGTTCATGTCGCTTCTAGAGTATCCTCTAAGCTCAAAAATGTTGCTCAAACCCAGCCTCTGGAAAGACTTCTTGAGAGCTTGGAAGTTTTTTTGGCTCAACTCAGTTTTGGGTGCAGGTCAAATTTAAAAAGTTATCGCTCACCTTGGAGAGAGTGATATCTGCTAGGAATCACCAAGCTATAGCCTGGGATTTTAAAGTCTCACCTTTTAGTTCAGCATGTCCTTTGCTTAAAATAGCATCTACTGAAAAATATGACCTGTAAAAATACATTTTGTTTCAAGCAACTCAATTTCTCCTGTTCACCTACGTAACGATGCTAACCCATAATTGAAATCCTTTCCTAAATTTCTTTGAGATTCCTTATACAAAGGCTTGCTTTAATTTTCCTTGAGGAAAGTGATGAGGTTTTAATGATATTTTTTTCAAACAGAAATGTTAAACATCATGCTTGAATAGCAACACAAGAGAAGCTTCCAAGCATGGCAAGAGTTATTTGTAAAATATTTTAAAAATATGGATTTGATTTAGAAGTTTTTGTTTTCTTTTTCTCTCTAAGGAAAATACTTCCTTAGCAGGAAATCATATGGGAATTTAATTAGTTGAAATCTTATTAAATGCCTTTTTGACCCAGTCACTTTAATAAATACTAATTACAAAACAGAAAAAGATGTATAGAAATATTTTCCAAATAACTTTATGGGAAAAAATCTGTAAATATTTGTGAGTTTGAAGGAGGTTTTATATTTTTTTAATATGTGTGTGTGCGTGTGTGTGTGTGTGTGTGTGTGTGAAGAACACAATGAAGCTGTTCTAGATGCTTCTTTGAGATTGTAATGCTGCATTTGGAAAGAGAATGTGTCATGGAACAGGCTCCAAGAAATTCTGCATAAACAAAATACTCAATGACTCTGACAGAGTAGTTTAACTTGTAAGAGAAAGTCCCTTCTACTTTTGAAATATTGATCATGAATATGTTGCTGGGAAAACATGAAAGTTGAAGAAACATTTGACAAAATTCCATTTACACAACTTCTAGGACAGATAAAACCTCTTTCCTGTCCAGTCCAAACTTTCTTATATTCTTCTTATTGAAAGTACTTTACTCTATTCACCCCAACATTCATAGTAACTCCATAAAGAAGGGGAAAGCAGTCAGGTCTATTTTACACATAGAAGATGGAAATCCAGGTAGATCAGTGAAATAAAGGTCATGTGGCAAGCCTCTCCCAATAAATTATTTAATACAAGACCTTAAAATTTGAAAGCAATACCTTCAATTTCTCAGTCATTCCATTTTCTTCATTTCAGTCGAACAGTGACTGGAAACAATTTACAAAGCAAGTGAATTCAAAAATAATACTTTTTTAAAAAAATGGATTATAATATCATAAGCACAATAATAATCATGTCCTACTTTTTACGAAGAACTGGATATTACCCAACACTAATGACCAAATCACGTTGTTCAGCCTGTCATTAGCTCGATGCCCAATCAGTTAAACAGTCTGTGGGCCAAAATTTCAGAAACTGACTGTTAATACACATATTTTAATGTATCACTTAAGCTCTAGAAAAGCTTAAAAATTATCAATTGCTTCTATTTCAGACTACAGTGTTCCATAGCTGTCTATGCATACATAAGTTTCTTGGTATCAGAAGCCCCAGACCTCGTGAAGTGGACAGAATTTAGACTCTTGGGCACCACTGCAATTTTGAAATGAGCAAGGAGACATCAAAACTAACTATAGGTGGTTTCTGAGTAGACATGATTAACTTGGTCAGCTTAAGTTTTCTCCAGAGCTAGCTGCAATACAGATGGTGCCATATAGTTTTTGAAAACTGAGCACAAGTTTTCTTGACGTTATGAGCTGATTAACAGCCTCAAGACACATACCATGAACATGCAACACTGGAGGCAGCCTTATAAGGGATCCAGGGTAGTAAACAGAGCATCTCCCCATGGTCCTAACCCTCCATTGCTGGATAAGCCTGCATATGCAGGACAGTTTCAAGATGTGCTGGATCCTCCAGCTTCCTTATACCTTGCTGTCCTATTTCATTTTTGGCAGCAGTTTTGGACTAAGCAGCACCTTCATCCCAGCACAATTCCTCTACCTGAACGGATACACATGGACTTCTTAAAAACCACATGTAATTCAGGAGCCATGATAAATGCTTGAGAAGGATATGGGAAACTTGGCTGGCTTCATACTGCTCAACCCAAGAGAGGGAATTCCGAGCTTTTCAAGAGTATACTCTGATTGCCACTCAGTGGTCACATTTGGAACTTTCAGAATGTCCCTGGATTGTTATTTTTTTTAATTCAGTAATCAGTCACAGTAAAATTACACCCCCAAACATTCTTCCCCCAGGAATTATTGCAGGAATTCTTAGTGCAGAACCTTAATGAGTTATCAGGGTGAGGGGAACAAGAATACCCAGCAGTAAGCACACTTTCTCTTCCACTTGGGGAAATACCCTCATTATTTTCACTTCAAGTCAAGCTCCAGCTTCGATCCAGATGCTTCTATCATAATAGTTTTTTCCTTCTGTCTATTGTTAGGCACCTGCCCACAAAAGCCTACCAATATACTCTTTCTCATAACTGACATCCACAGAACCCTTTCTTATGTTAGATTGCAAAACTGTACTGAAATCCAGGCTGTAACTAAGAGAAATCCTTGTTTAGGAAGTCTAGAAATGTTTCCAAAGATCATTAAACCACTTAGCCATATGAAAACAAATTCCAGTGTGTACGAAGCAACTAGGAGTAATACATCCTGTAAATATCTGCTGCAGTCAGTTTTATTTCTCTGCATGACTCAACAGCCATTTTTCTTGTGTCCTGATTGATATTCAGACAGCAGATAGCTTTGCTAGAGATATCAAAGCAGAGAATCTGGATTTCTAATGATTCCTATAGGACTTGGTTCAACCTCCTTCAAAGCAAAGCCCCTTTCCCCATGCTGTAGGTGCAATTTCTCAAGTATTATATATGCTGTGAGTGACTTTGAAGTTAATAAATATTATTGTGACAAATAAAATAAAATAAAACCTTCTCAGTGACACAAAGATCAACTTCAGTACTATATATTATATGGCTTTAGCCCCTGGCAGTGAGTTCTGGGAGTTTTAGTAGTTGAAAGAAATTTTTGAGTATGGGTTTGGGTTACAGACTATCTAAGTTATAAGAGAAAATTATCTCTAAAAAAAAAAAGTTTCTGAGGTGAAAGGGGTTTTTAAATGGCCTTTTAGAACTTGCAAGCAGAAAAATTTGGAGTGCATCAAAATTCTTGGAAAAACAGAGGCAAAATAATTTTGTATGCTTCATATTTACAACAAGTATATTTTTTCTTTTGTTTCCAATAAAGTGTATGAGGCATGGAGGAGCTTTACTTCTTAATCATAGAGCCATAGAATAGTAGAATTATTTGGGCTGGAAGGGACCTTAAAGTGCATCTAGTTTTAACTCCGATGCCATGGGCAGGAACACATTCCACTAGACCATGTTGCTCAAAACCCATCCAACCTGGCCTTGAACACTTCCAGGGCTGGAATAGTCACAGCTTCTCTGGCAATCTATGTTGGTATCTCACCCCCCTCACAGCAAAAAAACTCCTTCTTAATATCCAGTTTAATTCTGCCCTTCTTCAGTTTAAAGCCATTCCCTCATCCCATCACTGCATGGCCTTGTAAAAAGTCCGTCTCCAGCCTTCTTGTAGGACGCCTTTAGGTACTAAAGTGGCAACGTTTCATCAAGTTCAGAAGCCCTCTTTATATTGTCTATTGCTACAAGAGTGAAAGCTGGCAGCCTCTGCTTCCATACCATAACCTTCCTCAAGGTGTGAAAGTACTGTTCCTAAGGAAAATACAGCTGCTTTCAAAGTATCATGGCTCCCTGCAAAGCAACAGCTAAAAAAAGCAACTCATTTGAAGGGCATTGAAAACAGAAAATAATGTACTAACAGCATAAAACCTTGGTTACCATGCATAGTTCATCTCTGCAGAGCAGGAGTGACATATTAAAGGAGGTATGGAGGAGAGCTACTAAAATGACAAAGAGGAAAAAAACATGGCTCTGTGAGAAGGGACTAGAGAGTTTTGCTCTCAGTCTTCATCTTTACTTTTTTCTTTTTTCTTCTTCAGTTTAAGAAGAATAAAGCTGAAGGAAATGTGTTTGAGCTTTGCATTGTGATGATGTTGTACAAAATGAATGCAGAACCATGATCCTCACCCACACATTACTGCAAACACACAGCGGGCACTTTGGGAAACTGGCTTAAAATAGATAAAAGTAGCCCCTTTTTTTCACAGGACTTAGTGAACTTCTGGAATGTTTCCACAGAAGACTGTGGACTGGCAATATCAGCAGTTTCAAAAATAGAGACATTAAAGAAAAATGTGTCTATAGAAAGTCAAGACAGTGGTTGAATTGTTGGAGTAATTTGGTAAAACCAGAAGACCTTATTATAAGAGCAGAAAGACTTACATACAAAAGCTGATGCCAAGCCTTAAAAGAAATTTTATCTTATCTGGGTACTTGCACATCTGTATAGAGGAGACATGACTTAAGAAAAGAAAATAAGTGATGTCCTGGAATAACCCCATGTCTTAATCTAAAACCTTTTAGCTTGCCTCCCAGCCAGTGCACCTATGGGAGTTTCTGAGTGCCATCCTCCAAATAAGTTCCCATCCCGAGCTGACCTGGATTCATACACAAGGATTGCTTCCCTTCAGTCCCTGGCTGACTGAATTTTTCTTGTAAAGTTGGTGGGGATCTACTCATTCAGATACAAACAAGACACATCTATTTAATCTAGAGGAGGATGTCGCTGAAGTTTTTCAAATAGCAGATTAAAAAGGAAAAACATGAAAAAAATCTAGTCTCTTTACATTTGGCCCAGGATCTGCTTGATTTTGGCAGGCGATGGCATAGTATAGCCATTCTTTACCTCTTTGGACAAGATATAAAGTCAAAAAGAGTAACTCTAAATAGCAGTTTTTATTGATAAGTTTTCTTTTTCCACTACTCTGAGGAATGGTATACCACTTCTTAGGAAGAAAAAAATACCAACAAAGAAGTCAAGATCATGCATAAGATATATATGTATAAAAGAGGGAAAGGTGAAGGCTCTATATGCTTCCAGACACACTGTTAGGTCTCTCTAGATACCACATTTCTCTATGACTTAACTTCAGTGTTCTTCTGTATCATTGATATAATGCTCACAGAAGTCACAGAAATCTTTATATAGGATTCAGAACAATTTTAGACACATGTCTTTCTCCTAAATTTGAGGTACCTAATAAACAGGACTAAAGCAAGTGCTTACATTATTCAAACAAGCACTGATTGTGCAGGAAATTTGAAAATCTGCATTGGGAGATCTCGCCTGGTCAATGTAGGTATCTAAGTTTAGGTCAATAAGGTCTCATTCACAAAGCCTTTCTGCGTGCCCAATTCTTCCCGTGACAAATAGAGAATTAAGAGGCAGTGATAGGCTTCCTTCAACAATGGAGTGCGCTTGCTTCCTCTGGTCTGTGTCTCTGCTTTGCCTGGTTTGGGTCCTTTACCAGAAAAATCCCTCTGCTCTTTGATACTAAGCTTCAACTATTTGGCTAGTTGGATCTAGTTATCATAACTGCAATAAAATTCAGGAGTAAAACCTCATAAATTATTGCTTCTCACCTAGAATACATTAAGAGTTCTTTTATGATGGAAAATATTATATAAGTTACATGAAGGTATATCAGACAACAATCTCAGTAAAATGCTGTATATTTTTTTGCTACCAAACATTTATTTGTTCACTTGATCCATGTTTAAGTGTTTAAGCATTTAGTGTTCAAGTTTTAAGATATTTTCTTGAGTTTACACAAAGTTTAAAATTAAAATCAGTGAATCTTTATTGTCCAGATCAAAAGTGGACTTTTAAAGATCCAGAGTGGACTTAAAGACCCAGTTTGGATCTTTAATTGTCTAATGAGCTGTTCTACACCTTAATTTACTAAATTTCCTTCCTCCCCACCCCATGAAAAATGGAGGAGGTTTTTAAAAAAGGCTCCAAGTGAATATTTTAAAAACAAGGTGAGAGAAAGAGATTTCAGAAGGTTTCAGGAATAAAAATATTTAGTCTCAAAAAATATCTTTATTTAGCATTAAAAAATGGAAAGTAATCAGTTTTACAATGCTATTAAATGTTATTAAAATAGAAAAACTATAGAAAAAACACCCTCAGTTCACTGGCACTCTAAACTGTTCCTGTGATGGCAATAATTTTTATGTGTTCAAACAAGGGACTAAGGAAGGAAAAATAAAAAGGCAAGCAAAGTTGACTTTGAACTTTCAATGCACAGTATTCATTGAGATGGAATTTCCTCTGAAATTCATTCAAATTTAATCCAAGCATGAGAAGAATAGCATAAATAGCTAGAGTCTACAGCAGTCTAGCCTATATTCTGGGATTCAGCTGATTTACTAGAGGGTCTATGCATTCCTGCTTCTTATTTTCTATTTTCTGCTTTCTTATGCAGATTAAAATGTGAGCAAGAATTGATTTCTTTAATAATTCCTTACCTTCAAGTATTCATGCTGAATTTTAAAGAGCTTTTTCTGACAACTAAACATTATAAGAATTCAGTTTGATCCTGCACAAAAAAAGTTTGACATCAACATCAAATAAGTAAGAAAATGTAGAATTTCAGTTCTGCCTCTAGTCAGAAAACACTTCTCCATTTTTAAGCAATAATTTTAATAGTAACTTAATAACTAGCAATATTTGCTTATTTAAAAAATCCTTACTGTTTTTCCAATCCAGTTATTGATAGACAAGTGTCAGTTCCAAGTTTCACAGCAATTTCTGGCTAGACTACAGGAGAATCAGATGATATTTTACTACTTAAGAAAAATCATCTTCCTTAGAAGTTATAACTGATGCTATCAGAGAGAAAAATCTTTGTTTCTATTGTAGTTGGTGTTACCACAAAAGGTACAACGTTGGCTGTCAAGAAACAGACATACTTCTTGCAAAGTTTGAAATACAAGTTCCTTCCATATCACTCATATAACAAACCACATTTAAAAATTTCTAAGAGGATGAAATAGAATAGTTACTAACAATAAAGGAGGACAGATATTTTTTCAGTAAATATTTATGTATTGGCAAGGAGAGTTAATAATGCAGCTACAAAATGTAAATGAGAGAAACACTACTGATTACAAGCACAACTAATACCAATATTTAGCAACAGTTACTAAAAAATGAGAATTCTAAGATAAGCAGAGCCAGGTAATACTCAGATCCTAAATCATATGGCAAAAAAATCTGTGGATCACAAATGTTCAGTTTCCAAAATATTCTGGAGATCTGGAGATGTCCCAGAATATAGCCATGCTTTTGAAAATATGTAAGAAATTGGGTTTTTTTTTTTTATTTTGTATGGAAAGCTATAGATGTGTAGCTACAACAGCATCCTACACCAAATCATATAATGGCTTATATAAAAATGAACTAATAAGAAACTAAAGAATGCAGCAATGTTGATGCTATTCTACATTTGTAGAAGATATAAGTATATTGACAACATTTTGCTGTTTACAACTTTGTGTGATGCAAATAATGATGTTGGTGCAACAGATTTCTGTGATGCACTTGAATTGAGACCACATGACCTGCGTGACAAAGCCTGAACAATTTAACATTCACATAATAAATTAATTAAGAAGTAGTTAAATAAGAAGATTCAGAACACAATGCTACATCTGAATCAGTGCCAACCAGCTGCATTTCAAGTAGAAACTTACTGATGTTTTTAATTTATTTTTGGCTCTGTATGTTTTAATCTTTTTATCAATGGCTTAGGAACAGATAAATACTAAACAAAACCACGCGTAAAAAAAGACATAGATTTTGGTGATGACCAAATGCCTAGGGAGCAGTAATAAAGGGGGAGGAAAGGTCATCCATGGAGGCTTCAAACAAACCGTATGTTTTAAATCTTAAACCACAAACCTGTGGCAGTAATAGAGGCCGTGGTAGTTCAATGGCAGATTCTATCTTGAAAGCTGTGATTCTGAAATGTCTTCAGACAACCAAGTGTGATAATCTGAGAGCAGCTTCTCAGTATAACTTTGCAATCAAAAGGGTTAATATTATACTAAGATTATAAACATGGAAATACTCTTCATGATTAAAAAAAAACCACAACAGAACATATGTTTGTCAAAGTTATAATTCCTGCGGTAAGTCTGGCCACAGTTCTGCTCTCCATATGTTTCAAACACTAGTAGTACAGAATCACAGAATCACAGGATTGATAGGATTGGAAGGGACCTCTGGAAATCATCCAGCCCAACTTCACTGCCAAGGCAGGGTCACCTAGAGCAGATTAAACAGGAACGTGTCCAGGTGAGTTTTGAATGTCTCCAGAGATGGAGAATCCATGACCTTCCTGGGCAACTTTTTTCAGTGCTCTGCTCCCCATAATGAAGTGAAGTTCCTCCTCATGCTTCTTGTGTCTTAATTTTGGACCATTACTCCTTGATTTATTGCTGGGCACCACTGAAATAGTTTAATAATAATGGGTCTACTATTAATCCCTGGGGAACATCACTGACTACAGGCCTCTAGATGGAAGGAAAAAGAAGGCATCTATCCTTGGAAAAGATTCAAAAAAGAACCACTTAATCACTGATGAACTGGAAAATGTGCAAAATTGTGTTAAAAGCTATGAGATCAATCCTGTTAACTTATCATACAGACCAGAAGAGAGAGAGTCGATCATTTGTCATGTGCACCTATGAGAGAAACAAAATTCAGACAAGAGAAAAATCTTCACTCTAGAAGGTAAATAAATTTAAAATGCCACTTGTAAAAGAAATGCAATCAGAATAGAACCAAAGTTAAAAAAAATAATAAAGCCAAAATTGCTGTCGACGATGCATGTTCATTTTCATTAAAACCAATTACAATTGCTTATCCAGTTCTTATTTAACACAAATCATTGCTGACATTACATCTAGAAATATGGAGACTGTTACCATTAACAGCACCCTGTACTTGGAAAATCAATGTCTCCACCAGGGGTATGAATTTCTGCACCGAGTGGAAGCAATTTGCGGACTTCTGGTTCCACAAAGTCTCTTGGAACCGTCCCTTCCATTATTTACCAGAGAAATTTTTAAACACAGATCCCTATTTTGTCCTTTCTATTCTCTTCAGTGTGCACAAAGCCTGTCTTATCGTGAATGCCCAGTTATCCCACTAGGTTTACCTGTCCTGAACAAGGATACCTTTTCCTGCCTGTTGCCCTTATGATTGCTGCAGAACTTATGGGTACAAGCAAAGTAAAGTAATTCTGAGGATAAATGTAGCATTCATAAATCACTGACTGAGAATTTTACAAGATCCAATGATAGTCCTAGTGAGACCATTTGGCATACCCAGCCATGCAATAAATTATATATATTAAAAAATAGAAAGATTCTATTTGAATGCATGCTTTATCTAATTTACCAGGGTATTTAACACCCTCAAGTTGACCAGACAATGTCAGAGAGAGTGTACTGAATTTTCTTCTTGGATAATAATGCCTGTTTTCTAGTGCTTACTCAAGGTAAACTAAATTTGCATGTCAGTAAAATTTAAAGTTTATTCCAGACCCTATTTTACTTTTCATTCTGGCAAGGGAATCCAGTAGTGCAGAACTTCAGGTTAGAAAGCCATTTTCTATAAATTCCTGTTTCCTGATCTACAAAAAAAGGAAGATAAGTATAGCACCTGCCACAAGAACTCTGATGGGCAAGATCAAGTCAAATCCTTTTGAGTACTGTATATAGTAAATTGGCTTCAGACAAAATACTATCAAGACAATGTGTGAGAACACATACAGGCCAAAACATCTTACATGTTATCCCAGCAGTCAGACCTATGCACTTGAACCACTTCCTGTAATCATCTGCGGAGATTACCCCCTTTGTGAGTATACATGAGCCCGCACAAAACACCAGTTGACTGAGAAGGTATCAGGTAGAAAGATGACCTCCCACATAATTATATACAACACGTATGCTATATGATAGCAAACAAAACCATTGTGACAATCATCTGCATCAGGGTTTGAAAACTGAGACAGAGATTGCTTCTGCTCCATCTTTTTATACATGCAAGCAGAGCTTTTCCGTTTCAGTCCTCTCCAGGCTGTAATGCAATAATGGTATATTTCATTTCATAGACTCATCCAAAGCCCTAATGGATAAAATCTGTTTCACCTCTTGACTAAATTTGACTACCATGAAAGTACATTCTCTTTATAGAAAATAGTTTTCAAATTCAGCTTTGGGGAAAAATCTTTCCTGATACCCTCAAGAGTAATAAGAATTCTCACCTGTCCAACATTTCTGCTTTAATTATGGTGAGGTTAAACCTGAACATTAGGAAGTGTGTACACTATTTTGCCTGATTATTACAAGACCAATTCTGAATGAAAATACTCTGGTTTTTGATTAGCTGTCACTTCTGAAGAAGAAGATTCTAAAACTGATATTTTATTTTACTTGTTTTGAGTTTTCATAATATAAAGGATCATATTTACTAGCTTGTCCTCAATGCTTTGACTGTTGCAAGTATTTTTCCCTATTGAAACTTGTGATTCATACGTAATGACCTGCCTCCAGGAGTGAATGCTTTAAGGACATGCTCATGTATCATGAAACACAAAGTGTCTGCTCAGTTAACTCTTGGGAGAAGGGATGTTGACTGTTCTTATGCCTAGAAAAGAGCTTAATGTCCTCCCCACTCAGTTTCAAGTAGATTTGAGAATTCTCAACCACCAGCAGCTCACCACCTACACTTTTTCATTATTTCTGAGCACCATTGTTATTTTTTGGCACCCTGGATCAATCCTTGAAGATTTTATACTCTCTACCAAATGCTCACTGCCTTCCGCTCATGAAAAGTCATTTATAGGTCAAACCATATAATTATGGAATCACAGAGTCATAGAACAGTTTGGATTGAAAGGGACCTTTAAAGGTCATGTAGTCCAACAGCCCTGCAATGACCAGGGACATCTTCAGCCAAATCAGGTTGCTCAGAGCTCCGTTCAGTCTGGCCTTGCTCTTTGTGTCACCTCCAGATTTAGCAAAAGCAGTGCAGTGTCATTCCTTGCAATATCACACAAAAAAAGGAATCAGCATCATATCTCTGAGAAATATTGCTCTCAGTGAATCCTGATCATAATGACTAAATCTGGGTGTCTACATATAATTTTCTTTGCAGTGTCTGAAAAGCTGCAGCTGTAACTGTAGTTGCTCAAATATATGAAAGTTTAGGTAATTATGGATTAATCCGGATACTTAATTTAAAAAGTTCAGGATGCCTGAGTAGATATAGCAGCAAATTAGCACCCAGGACTTGTGGACCCTACTCCTACTCGTGCCACCAGCAGACAGGGCTTTTTGTAAAATCTCCCACCCCACCATTAATTTTGCTCTGATGTAAAGTAGATCTATTAAGAATTGCATCTCCTGAAAAGTTCCTAAGGCCTCTCAGTAAATTTCAAAGTGCGAGTTTATATATAGTCATTAATTACTTGAGATATTCAAATTAAACATATCAGTATGAATTAACAAGTGTATAAGGGGTAATTAAAAGAGAGGAGTGAAATCCATATCTTCAGAAAACATCCAGTTAATATCTTGGATAAGATCCAAGTTCACTGTAATGAAGCCAGTGCCTCCCTCAGACATTTGTACTACAATACTGCACAGGCAAATGCAGCAGCCGTTGTCTCCTCAGCAACAGAGCAAATACAGTCCCAGCTTCATCCAATACTAGAGTTTCCCGATTTTCTCTCACTTTGGGATGTCATCATGGAAACAATCTTGATTACTTAATGTTCCTTAAAATGGTACTAGCTTAGTTAATCAATGATATTCTGTTGTTAAGCAGGATATTTTTCCATTCTGAAACAATATTGATTACCTAATTATTGCCATTAAAAGCACCCAAAACCAAAACACATTTAAGCCAGTGATTGTGCAGCTGCTATTAAAGCTCTCACAAGTAATGCTACTACATTTCTACTCGGCTTGCAAAGAGCACTACCCTATTTCTACTCAGTTTGCAAAACGCCCCTGTTTTTGAACATCTTCAACCCTCACTATTCTAATATTCATAGACTTTGTCCCCCTCCCCCAGCTTCCACCAGCAGACGGTGCAAAATTAGCAGCAAGAGACAGGATCAAACAGCCTGTTCCTGAAAGCAGCAATACAAGGCACAAAGAAAGGGATATGACAGCAGGTATAGGCATAGCACCTGTTTTTAATTTTTTAAACCTTAAACTTAGTTCCACCTCATTCAGACTTATTTTAGAAAGCAATTGACAACAGAAAAAAAATATAAAATTGGTAGGAAACTAAGACTTGGGTGTTGAGAATTAAGAACATCAAACTGTGAAATAGAATATATATGTGTATCTACATATATGGCTATTGCATCATTAGGAGAATTTGGCTCTACATCTGTATTTATAATTTTTGAAGCATTCTCCTGTTTATAATTAGCCATAAAATTGCACATACTTACAAGTTCTTTTACCTCTTTAAAAAGGCAGCAGCCAATGTGTATGTCTTTACAGCTATGGGAAGCTTTAACCTGGCCCTCCTAGACTCTGGTGGATTTTCCCTAGATGACAAATCACTGACTTTTCTCTGGGGGCAATGTGTGTTTTGTAAAACATGAATTGTATGTATGATTGCAAATATGTTTGATTTTGTGTATCTTACCTCATGCACAGTGCAATTATTGGACATACACTGTTTTGCAGCATCTATATATAGAAAATAGAGTTAAAGTATCTTGTCTAAGGTAAATGGAGTGACTCTTGGGGATGTCCAGTGCAGGGCTAAGAGTTGGACTCAAATTGGGTTGGATCCTTGTGGGTCCCCTTCATCTCAGCATATTCTGTGATTCTGGTGCACAATATGTATGATAAACAGTGCATTACCATTGCAGATACAGGATGCATTAACGTAAACTGTATAGTATCAGAGGAGTTTTTTAAGCCCCACTGTGCGAAAGTTGCCAAAGAGATGGCCCATAACAAGCCTCATGAAAGCACAGTAACTTTTAGACAAGGGAAAGCTCTGTGAAGAAACTACAGCAACAGGGTTAATAGACTGCAACATCTCTGGGAAAGATAAGCAGACATGGTCCCATACTTTCTTGGTGAGGTCTGGCAGTTTTTTAGTTGTATGCCACTTCATGGTGACCGCATCCCTGGAAACGTTCAAGGCCCAGTTGGACAGGGCCCTGAGCAACCTGTCCTAAAGGGTGTCAACCCTGCCCATTGGCAGGTAATTTTTATGGTCCTTTCCAACCCACGCCATTCTATAATCCTATATTCTGTGCTTCTATGCCAAAAGGTACTCTAAGTATGCAAAAATAGAGTCACAGAAATAGTTTTGCCTCCCATTTGGACTAAGATATAGAAGGTGGCGTGGATGCATGGGGCACCTCAGAACATGTCAGTCAGGGCCCCAGCTGAAGCTAAGTGGCAGCTGAAGTTCCTTGCCTGCGCAGCTACAGACTGAGGGCTGCCCAAAGGAGACAGAAAGCACTGCTTGCATCGTTCTTGTTTTGCTCACTCAGCCTCAACACTTGAGTGAGAGGGACAGATGAGACAGACGTATTCAGGCTTGTAAGCAGTCTGAATACAGGCCTGAAGGACAAGGTGGAACATAAAACTATAGCAAAGGGGGTCAGAAGAGAATAAAAAATTGAGAGATTTGCAGCCAGGCAGTGCTAATACTTACAAGACTCATCTAAACAAGCCTCAGTATGTCTTTCCATATATTCAGTGGACCTATTTAATTTTTCAGCAATATGAAAGTCAGTAA
Organism: Donacobius atricapilla; assembly: GCA_013397315.1. Classification (NCBI taxonomy): domain Eukaryota; kingdom Metazoa; phylum Chordata; class Aves; order Passeriformes; family Mimidae; genus Donacobius; species Donacobius atricapilla. Next base: position 1,242,603 of record WBMY01007047.1, on the reverse strand, counting down.
ATTTAATTCAATTTTATTTAAATTGATTTAAATTCAAATAAATTATTTTGATTTTTGAGTTCTGACTATTCTGGAAAAACAGATTAAGTTAAAACATTAATCTACCATGACAGGATGATGTTATCTTACGATAACACTAAAAATGCTGATATTACCACTGACAACAAAAAACCCAGAGAACAAAGTGCCAAGAAGGGAGTGGGGGGAAAGGAGGATGAAGGGAGAGGAAGCTGTTCTGTTTCTTTCTCCTTGGTACATTTTTTCTTGCCAAGAGTGGACTTAAACTTGATTTGCTCCTTGCTATGGGACCTGGCACACTGCCACATACAGGTTCCTGCTCACAAGCAGCACCAGCATGCTGGTCAAAATGCACTCCAGAAAAAAATGAGGTCCAAAAACGTGCTCCTCTCTAAGAAGGTTCTGTGTGTAAGCATGCTTGTGTGTGTGATTTATGCAAAAATCCTGTCAAAATATTCTGCTTCATCAAAAGTCTAATTTACATACATTTTTGGGACACTGTAGAGGCTGATTAACATGACGTATCACAATTCAGAAGGAATGTTGACTGAAGCATTTTAGGAGCCTGGAATGCAGAAACATGAGGTAGATAAGCATATGGAGCTCAGTGAATGAAGCAGGAGGCTGCCTATTCTGCTGTGATTTATGTTCCTTGGGAGAACTTGATGGTTTTCTGAGATAAGAGATTTTGTTTAGAAAAAAATCTAGTGCAATGAAAAAAAAATTATGGAGCTTTATTCATCTTTAATAAGCTCAGCTACATCTTCCATCACCTTCTAGAGATAGCAGAATTTGGGTTTTATTAAAGAGAAAACTAGTAAGCACTATAGCTTTATTTATAAATTGTGAGTTAAAATATTTAATCAAAAGCATTTATAAATTATTTTTTTATCCCCTGGATTTACAGAAACCACAACAGCATTTCTCTTGCAAAATAAAAACTTGTCAACACTTTATAGTAGGTCTTTAAAATTTATGTGTTAACTTACCCATGCATCTAATACTGAATTAGTTTTCTCATTATTTATTTAATTCATTTTTAAAAATTGGATAATGACATTTTTCCAGAGTCCTAGAATATGAAAGAATCTCATAATTGTTCCCTAACTGCTTACTATATCACCAAAACAACGTAAACACCACTCTGGCCAAGTCCATATGTCCATCTAGTGGAAACGTTCGTTAGTAACCTTCCTGAAGGCAAATCACCTCCTGCATTATTCATTCTGCCAAAGCTCTGTTTAGTAACTTTATGGCAAAAATCACTATTTCAATGTAGTGAATTGTTCCTTCTCACCCCCAGGAAGATCTACAACAGTTAATTATTGGTTTGCAAGGGTTGATAGTCCAGAGCACAGGAGACAAAGAATAGAGTGCTCACTAAACCAGTGACAAGTTATATCAGGTGACAGAAGACCAAACTCCCTTTTAGGTAACAGTGAGCTGGTCAATACAGTCTGTAGAGCCTAAAAAATATTTCACTTACTATACAGAGGTTTATTTCTGGGATTAATCTGGAATTGAATTTAATTTTTGGCTTCTGGTTATAGGTTGTGTTCTCATAAGAGTAGCTGAAAGGAATTTTCAGGCTAAGTAGAGAGACATAATGAATTTTGTCGTCAGTTGAGGCAGGGATGGCAGTGATTGAATATGAAACATGTCACAATGTGGGACCTGGATGTGGATTTTTAATTCCCATTTCATCAGGTTTTGAATATAACTATGATGTGAGATACAGAACTGGAGTAGAACTTGTTGTTCATTCCCATATGTGCATATATGGGAATGAGTTATAAACCCACTTCCATAGTGGCATAATCTAGACCCAAATTATCAAGATGTGTCCTGGAAACACTTTATTTAAATAATATTTCATTTTAATAATTTATGTTCAATCTGCATCAGGTAGTGACAGAATTGGAGAGCAAAGGGAGGGAATCTTAAGCATCATCTCGTCTGAGGGTGACTTTCTGACAAGATTTCTGCTAAAGGACAACTTGCAGGAAGGCACCCAGGAGGTCCCACTGCCCGGCTCACGGGTGCTCATTGTCACCACTGGGTGTCTCACCAACCAGCTTTTTGAAGGAGATGTGGGCACTGATGATCCTTGCTGTGGAAGGAAGAACAAATTCAAATACCAGTAGCAGCTTACAAGAAGACAGGGCTGGATCTGTAGGTTACAGGGAGAAACAAAGCTACCTGACATCTAGCCTCAAAAATGTTGGCATATGTACAACACCATCCTGAGGTTTACATATCCCCTGTGAAGAAATCCAGCCATTATTATAGTTGCAGTAACAAAAATTATTTTTGAATAGATATAAAGCCCAGAATAGTGAAAACCTGTTCTCCCTCCAACAGGTTATTTCTCTTCCTTTATGTGCAAATCATACTTTGCCTGTTTTGTGAATGCATTTTTCCACATATAGTTCAAATTATTGCTACTGACCATGCAACCAGTTAATTAGCTCTGAAAGGGTTAATAGAGATGAAAGAAAGTTCTCCTGATAGAATATTGTGCCTGAAACCATGCATTTTTTTTTTGCATTACCCTGGAAAAAACATCACACCAAAACAGCATTAAAGAAAGACAAATTAAAAAAGAGAGTAGTAGCCATGGGAGTTGTAAAGTTAATCCACCATATTGCTGTAAAAAGGTTTACCATCTGGATCCCAGTTTGCTACAATATTGAGGCTTCATGGCATTTCCTCTCCTTCATCTTCATTTTCAGCAATCATCCATGGGAGAGCTGAGGAACCTGTGCAGTACTCCAGTGCTGCAGCGTGTGAGTGTGATACAGGATGCTCTCAGAACTCCCAGTTACAGTGTGTAAACAACGAACTGTCTTCTATAAAAACTCTGCAGCAGTTTGTACGTCAGCAGCCTCTGACAGACTCACAGCCATGCAGCAGTGGCAACTGTAGAGGTTTTAGTGCTCTAAAAGTACACAAAACCCCTTGCATTTTCCAGAGAGAAGGACTGGATGCTGTATGACTTTACCAATCACTCCAGATTCCAAGAAATCCATTAAGCTTTTGTGAGCATTTTCAAATCCCCCTCTTTACCTCTGCTAAAGGCAAGAAACAGCTACAGAGACCTCTTTGCATCAAATACCTCAAAACACTAGAGGGCTGGTCGGCTTGGGAATCACAGTGCTGGGGCTGAGAGACTGTAATTTAACAAAACGCATCCGAGGCTCCAGATGCCAGCTCTGACTAGCAAGGCAGAAGAGAAACGCATCAGCAGCTGCATTTGATTTGATCAACAAATCTGCTCTGAAGAAGAGCACGGGTGAGGCAACCAAGGGGTCAAAGTGAATTAACTCTCACATCCTCCAACACTGTGAAGGAGGTCAGAAAGGAGCCTGATACACATTAAAGCAGAAGAGGAGACCTTATCTGTCTTAAAGGAATTAAACAGAGATGTTTGGGAGGATGTTTTTCATTGGATATTTTGATGTGGTTTTGTGTTGGTTTTTTTTTTTTCTCCTAGGCTTTGGTGAGAGGAAAGAAAAAAAGTGTTTGTTCTCAGATATCTGTTGTTCTCACGGTATACAGACAGATTTTTTTCCTAGTGAGTGAAAAGACAAATTCCCCATTCTGGCTACTTTTCCTGGAATACAGCCAAGCTTTAAAGGAACAATGCCAGGTCCTCAGGTCACAGAAATACAAACAGCACCAAAGGAAAGTGATTTTGTAGCAGTTTGCACCTCTGTAAACAATTTCTGTTCATGTAAATAACTTTCTACTGCTTTCAGGAGAGTAGTCTGATTTCCTCTACCTGGAAACAGGATCTGACCCATTAAATTGTTCTTTTTCTCATATGTATTTAAATGTATTTCATATCTGTAGTGCCTGCATATCTCCCATGTGGAGGTGGGTGGATAGGAGAGGATGAACAGAAACTTTACACCTAAGCCCCAGACTGATTCAGCTGTCATTAAAAATGGCAGATGAAAGGGACAAATAGTTTACCCTGTCCCCTGAGGAGGAGACACTAAGTGACAGCTCAGCTGGGGCTGAGGACTGGAGCAGCTGAGAGGCACAGCTCTCCAGCCAGGCTGACCTTGCCAGTGGTGAGCAGCACAGTCCAGCCTGAGTGAGGACAGTCTGCCAAAGAGGTGCCCCTGGACATTAGGAATGTTAAATTCACTTTGAGCACACATGGACAGCTCCACTCGTCACACTTTTGAGGGGCAGGTACTCCACAGCTCCTGGCACTTCCCAAGTATTGGGAAGATTTTTAAAGAAACAATTACAAAAAGCCTTAAGAAGGTTTCTGAGATGGATTTATATAACACAATGCCTGTCTGTTTTCTTCACTGTGAAGTTACAGAAATCTGCAGTGTGACCCACTAATAGAATTTTTTTATTAATAGAGAAGTCACTGAGCTCTAGAGGCAGCCAGGATTATTTAAGTTTTTTAGATGAACTATCTCTAGACACACATGAACATATGCTGCCTATGTATTTTTAAGACCATTTTACTTCTATCTGCAGGGGAGGATCATCTCTGCTGCTAATACAATTTTGATAAACTACTGACAGGAGAATTTTCCTAAGGTGAGATTACTCAAATCACTTTACATCCTTAAAATACACTGAGGTAGTAGTAGGCTTCTCTGACTTTAGAAACATCCCCAAATAAGTTTTCAGTGAACAAAAATGTAGGATGTACCAAGTTAAAATTTAATCATCATAATATTAAAAACGTCTTGGATATGTCTTAAAGCTGTATAGCATTAGGGAAATAACATCCCATCAGAGACCAGCATCTGATTCATTTTCATTGCTGATGACCTGTTAGCAAAAGAATCCACAAGTAAAAGCAACAGAGCAAGTTGGCTGTGAGTAAATAACAGGTACAGTCAGCTATGTACTGCAGTATATGCTTATATATAATGGGGTTTTTTTGAGGAAACATTTATATATAGCTTATCACAATATCTCAACCTGCATAATTCTTTGATCTAAGATCCTATCCCCTTTGCAAAGTCAGAATTTTCATAAAAATCTTTGGAGCAAAAATCTAAACACTATGAATATTCATGCTCTTCACAGCTGTTACATTTATGGAAATGCAATAACAGCAAACTTCTTGTATTTGGCAAAGACTTTTTACCAGATGAATATATGCCAGTAAAAGAACCCAACTGAAATGAAAAGCCTGGCTCACTCCTATTTTCTAAAGAAGTGTGCTGCAGTCCAGAGGATTTTGAAAGTTAAAGAAATAGACTTTTTTCAAATCTCAAAACATGTATGCAGATTTCAGCTGGCAGTGTATGCACAGCCCATATTTAATAAACACATCCTTTTGAAAGCAATGTTCCCTGTCCACAGTTAAACAACCAATGAATGGACATTTCTCCCTAAAAAAAATAACAGCAGTCTATTTGCTTGTGATGCTACATGCTGTCAGAGTTGTCATCTTTCCAGAAAGTTTAATCCGGACATTTAAATTTACCCCTTAACAAACAATTAGCATGGCTAATTGAAGGGGATTTAAAAAAAAAAATAAACTACCTGTCTATTTATTCCTGATGCTATGATTTGTTAAAGCCCTTCTCCATCAGCTCTAAGTGCAAAAATGCATATGCCAGGAAGGTCTGCAAGTGAGATGCACAGATAAAAACAATCAGCACAAGACATAAGGTAAGGAGGATTGTAACGTACCTTCAGCAGTGTTCTCCTTCCATCCCAGCCAGGCACTTCTCAAGAATGTGCACTACAAATGGAACTAGGAGAGTAATTTTAAATGGACTACTAATAAGTAGGTCCATGAAAGCAGATGTGACAGCAGGGTGTCACTAGGTCCTTTTTAAACTTGCCTCCAGTGCTGTCTCCTAGTTCCTCCAGACAGAATTAGACAGTTGCTGCTCGGATCAGAGCTGAAGAAGCAACGGTGCGTTTTGACTGCAGTTGCTAATGCTCCACTTTCAGGGAAAGCGCAGAAGTATGTGTGTGCCTGCACTAACTGCACACACTCATCAGCCTGCTACAAGCAGGGAGATGTGATATGCATACTGAAAGAGCTGTGCAGGGAGGAGTAGTTCAGAAGCACACCCAAGCCTGTTCTGTTGGTAATTGCACCCTGCTGACCTCCCTGGGCTGGATCACTGCTGTAGAATTCACCAATAAGTCTATCAGTCAATAAGCAATGGATCTGAAACAGTGCATACAGGGAGGGGAGAGGAGAGGGCAAAATGTATCTTCAAGCCTTCAAACATAAAACTTTCAAAATAGCTCATTTAAATTTCCCTGCCCTTAACGTTCCCACTGCAAATGTCATGGTCCATAGTTGAAAGGAATTGGATTTCATTTTAATTAATAATCTGAAAGAGGATTTCTCTAGCCATGATAAAGCACATTTTTAAGATGAGTCCCTAATGAGAACTATTATTATTCCAGGGGTTATAGGAATACAGCAGCCAGCTGTGAAGATGGCCCCATAGAGCAAGGTGATGTACCAACTCACCCCAAAATCTAGAGCTCACAGTCAGGTAGGACAGGAGAGTGAAAGAGATATCAATATCTTTACTTTTCATGGGTGAAAATGAGCTTCAAAGGGGAAGAAGTATGTCCAAGGTCACATGTGGAATCTGAACCCAAATCGCCTGCACCCACACTCCAGTTTCTTACAAATAAAACCAAACTGCTTCTGTAGATGCAAATTATCAAAATACGAGGCAGCCTAGGCTGCTACTAACCAAAAAAATCAGTATGAGTCAAAGTGGCATCTTCATGTCTTCTTTTTAAATGCAATGTTTTCACATGAATTTGATCATGCAAACTTGACAGCTAACTCTTCTGGTATGTTCTCCAACCTTCTCCTGGGAAACTAAGCTGTCACATTACCTTGCACACCTTTTCCACTGTAGGAAAGCTGTAGGAAAGCTGTAGGATTAAAATTCCTTTGGCTGGCCAACCTCCACTCTCTCAGTATTGAAAGATCCACTTCTTGGTCCCACTGTGGGATTTGGCTTCATGGGTTAATGGGGAAAAAAACCTCAAAACATATAATGAGTACTCAGCACAGTCTAGTATCCCTGATATGGCTCTGGAGATTATTCGTCCTGAGACTGACTGTGTACTGCTTTATTTGGGTGGTGGGATCACAGTTAAGGGGGTATGGCTACAGGCCATAAACAGCAGGACATGAAAACTCTTCATGGAGGCATATAGCCTCAGAGTAACAGAACATCTACAGGGAACACTTTTCTGAGTTAGAAGAAAAATTTATTTTTTAGTTATTGTTATTTACAGACAAGTGGGGAGAACAAACAGCCTTAAGTCCATTTTGCAACCATCTTAATGAACAAACAATAAAAGACAGAAACACTGTAGCACAACAGTGAAGAAAAAAAACCAAACTCTTACTTAAAATACATTCAAAAGCCTAAATCTATTTTTATAAATGTATTTTTCTAAATACATACCTTTATTACCTCAGTAAAATCACTCAGGATTAGGTCAGTTCAGGTTTACATTGACAGAGGAAATTTTTGGTTGTGAAAAAGAATTTTATCCCTGAAGAACAGCTTTGGAAATGCCAGATTTTGGGCATCTACAACCTCCTTAGGGAACCTGTTCCAGTATCTCACCACCCTCACAGAAATTTCTTTCATACGTCTAATCAAAATCTCCCTCTTTCAATTAGTGCGCCTTACTCTTGATCCCATCCCTGCAGTTCCTGGCGAAGAATCCCTCTCTGGCTCCCCTCCAGACTGCCTTCAGGCACTGGAAGGTTGCTTTGAGGTCTCCATGAAATCTGCCCTTGGATGTCTCTGTCCTCCAAACTGCCCATAATTCACTCCAAGAGTGGAAGTCCTGTTCTTCTCTTTCCTGGAGACTGACATCTCCAGGAAAATCCATTCCTAATTAGTGCTGCTAGTCCTGTCTGAGCAGGACTTAAATTGGTGTGGATATTGTCAGCATGGCACCATGCTTAGGGCAGTTAATGCTTCCTCAGCAGTGTAGAGTCACCCAGGCTCGGAGCCAGGCTCATCACATCATGGACCTTTGTTCTTCTGGCTACTGCTATACCTTTATTGTTGCAACTTAAAAAGATTAAAAAATAAAAAATCAGAGAATGGGTTTTATTGCATGTTGACTTGGGTTCAGAAAGGATTCTAGGTATTCTGGGATTGTTGCCAAATCTCTAAGAATTTGACAGTACTTAAAAGTCACATTAAACAGTAAGTAAAGTACTAGTGATTTGGGGAAAAAAGCTCCAAAAACATCGGAACATTCATTGAATCAATATCTCTATAGAATGAGAAAATCCATAGAAAATATTGGGGGTTTCTCTGCAAGATAACCACTTTTTATGAAAATAACAAATATCCTCTTAGTCTAGAACAGTACCAAGAAAGATGAATGTTGAGCTGTGTTAAGAAATGTTCAACCCAGTGACAGCAGTAACTTCCTACAATCTTTCTTCACTGGATGTTGCATTTTTCATTCAAATACATTTTTATCTGAGTGAGATGAGTAAAAGAAACAACATTTTTTCTCATAATTTTTAGATAGAGAAAAGTAAACACATCAAAAGGCCAACTAATTTTGTCTGGGTTTCCTTTTTAAAACTTAATTCTTCTAGGTAGTTGATTTTAGGCAATTTTTTGAAACATGATTTTACAGAATCAGCACATGCCCTGGAAATCAGACTCTTTCCAAATGCAAATATGTGCAAATAGGACATCCAAAACCACCACTAGCATTGAAAATCTTAATTTTATACTTATTTCAAAATATTTAGGAAGACAAACACCTTTCTATCCTATTCCTATCCCACTGATTTACAATAGAATGATATTTTTCTCCTTAAATATTTTATCAAAACTCCTTAATAAATAAGGTCTGGAATTTACACAGGACACAATATAACAACATATATCCACTCCTGATTTTTCTCTAACTTCAGGCTAAACAAATCCTTAAATAAATGTTAGGAAATGTACTTGTTTCTAAATAAATTATTAACTCCAAAAAGAATGGATTAAAGGTGGCTAGAACTCTTGAATGTCAGCCTATATATAGGCTGGTCTATGGTGGCAACCCAAGGAAAGAGTAGAAATGGTTGCTTAACAGTCATTCAGGGCTTATTTTGGAATATTGAAGGCTGAGGTAGACTTGGAAGGTTGTATATCAATAAAACATTTTCTAAAGGCTGAAGAAGGGATAAGACAACATTTTGAAACAGTAGATAAATGGAAAAAGGGCTCATATAAAAGTGTTGCCTAAAATCCACAATCTATTATTTCCCAAGATTCAGAAACTAGTATAAAAATTGTGTATGAAAGGCAGCAGTGACCATTTCTATTCTTAAGGACTTCATTATGTCTGCACACAGCTTTCATGCCTTTCATGTGCTCAGAGCCCTGAGGCTGCATACAGACAGACAGAAGTCACCAGAACACGGCCCATATCCTTACCCCAGCAGCTACCAAGGTGCCAGTGTATCAGTGTATTCCCAGGGAACAGACTCTTTAGAAAATGACATTCAGGAAAGAAATTTAAAAAAAAAAAAAAGGGTTTCAAGTAATTGGAAACTCTCTTTCAACTCAATTGAAATTGACAGACACAATACTTAGCTTGTACCTATCCATGTATCCATGGAGCAACACATATTCAACCATAAATACCCCAAAAAAGATTGAAGCCCCCAAGCCAGGAATTTCTCCCCCTCCTTCAACAAAAAAATTAACAAATGACTACACAAACAAATTTTACTATATTTATCAAACAAAAAACATATAAAGAACCTCTGACTCCTTCCCTTGGTCATAGATGATTGTTCTGCAAAGATGTAATGATTTCCAAAAACTGCATTACAGAGCCCAGAGCCCGGTCACTTAGGTGGGAAAACACTTGGAAATCACATTTCCCTTAATAGCAAGAGAAAATTTGTTTTGTATAGTACATACGCTTCATCTATCTTTGTGTGTAGATACATATATTCACAATATTAATTATCCATTACAAACAGTCTGGAACATCAGAATGATTATATATAAATGTATGTACATACATGTATATGTATATATTACATTCATTTAATTTATATATAAATAATTTACATAGGTATGTGTGTGCTTATGTATGTTTTGCATGCAAACAAACTATGAGTGTACATATTCAAATTAAATACTGTACTGACTTTTTGATGTCTGTTAATTTATCTGAAAGCAATATGGAAAAATTCTTGCCTGAGAATATAGTATGGATATAATAGATAGTATTTAGAAACTTAAAGCTCATATCTTGGTGCTATATTTCTTTTAGCATTCCACATTTCACATTCTAAAGATATTTACTTTTTCCTCCTCATAGTTTCAGAGTGAGGGTATATGAATGTCATTTGTGCAAGGCTGTGTATTTACCCAGAAGACACATTTTTTCTTTAATGCTGAAGATTAATAATTTACCCTCTAAGATATTAGAATAGCATCGAATTCCACCTACATTTTTACAAGACTTGTGTGTGACAGCTAGTCTTCCAGGTTCTTTTTGTGAGCAAAGTTCTTTGAATGTGGTCTATACATAGAAAGCTGTGCTTTCTTAAGCTAGTAATAATAAGTGATTTTAAGACTATATTTGAGTTTTCAGTAACATTTGTATTTATGAAAATTAGTGCCTGACAAAGACCTGTGAATGGGAATTCACACCAAAAGTCAAACATTTAAAAAAAAGAGATGTTGAGAAAATGTGATGTGACTGCTTGATTACCTGTAATTCTTTTTCTCTATGCTCATGATCTATTCTGCAGTCTCCATTTTAAAGTCAAGACGAAAGTCAATTCAGACTAAAGTCACAAAGAGAAAAAAGGCAGCAATTCAGAGGACTGATTCTGATCTTATGCATGACCAGTTTCACAGAGGTATAATTCTCCAGCTTTCCCATAAGATGCTGTGTCTTCTCCAAGAAGAACTGGCAAAAGTTAAAGTCCCATTGATCACTAATGAAGGTCGGTCATAGTCTTTAGGTAGTTGTCCATGTACAGATTTCTTCTCTTTCTAATTTCAAGTCATGTTTCTGTAACCAGGTGCAAGAGATCTAGTCTTTCCCGTTTGCCCTAGATAACATACATCAGCATATGTTTTCCCTAGTAAGGCAGCCATTGGAGGCATAAATGTCAGACACGAAGGTGCTAGGTCATACATTCTCTTTAACAGCAGTGTGCGCACCCATCTGTCCCTTAAATCTCTCTGTGAACTTGTTACTGTGCTTTTGAGAAGGAAACTGGACTGCTTTGCTATTGAAGCACTACTGTATTGAGCTGTGAACTCCCATATGTCCATATGTTTAATGAAAAATGTATAGATAGGAATGATATGAAGAATTTTGGTGCATCTGCAAACTTGCAGAAAAACCCTTCAAAAAAATACCATTGGTTTGAGAGCAGAGATCCCGCTGATGTGTGGGGGAATGTGCTTCTGTCATGTGAGCTCTGTAATATGCACAACTTAATCATTTGTGCTTCAACTAATTACTGAATGGAGATTAAATTTAAATGCTGACCAAAGCACTTGATCTTCAAAAAAATAATTTTCTATGTGAATCATTCAAATAACAAATTTTAAAGTCTTTCTCTCAAATACCTCTGGGACTAAGAAAACAAGTTCATTCTTACCTCCATATCCTTAAGAGTCAGAAAGCACAGCTGTCTCCAGCCACACTAATTCAGATAAAAGCAATCAGATTTTTGTGAACAGTGGTCTTTAGTGACAATTCCAGCTTTTCACTGGAGGTATATGTGTGTTTAGATGGGGCAGATTCTCCTGACCTAACATAATTTCTAAAAGTTGGATGAGATCACAACCCTAGGCTTTAAGTAATTCAATATGCTACAGAGTTAAAACCACTCGATCTGTGTCTGCCTTGAACTATAAATAAAAGGTTCACCATACTTATTCTTTAACTTTGTTTCTCAGTTTCGTTTCATACTCCCTAATCTAATATGCATTTTCATCTCCAAAAAGACCCTCAAAAACATTTAAGCAGAGGCTCCTCTAAAAAAAGCAGTAACCATACTCACGAAAATTTTTCTTGGAACAGAAATATGGAAGTCCTGGCTTTGAAACTCATGATATGAAGCCCATCAAACCTATTACCACAGTCCAAAGTCCACCAGTAGAATATTTCGTATATTAAGAGTTTCATATATTAGGAAGGGACAGCACAGCATACTGTTGCAAACTGGGTTGCATCACTGCAATGCAAGCAAAAGGTCATTTCATATTCAACATTATTTATGCACTCAAACAGCACCAAATATGCCCAGCACCAAAGGATACCCATAATGTGCTATTTTATTGCTGGGTATTTTAGATCTTTATACAGCAAAATATTTGTATGGACTTTATTTTGTTTAAACAAGACAGCATTCCCACTGTCTTCAATGGAGGAGAGGAGTATCAACAGGAATTATAACTGAGTTGGTGTAAATAGTGCTGGGCAGAGGAAGGAGGCAGCCACAGGGTAGTTAGTGAGGTGCTAATTGGATAATGTGGTGAGAAAGAGAGCTAAGTAGAGAGGAAGGGCAGGAAGCTTAGATAACTAGAAAAAATGGGAGTGCTGAGCTCTAGGAACAGATATAAGAGGGGAAAAAATGGACTCAAGCTTTGTTTGATGTAGTAAATCATTATACTAGAAGAATCAAAGGAAATAGAAAAGACTGAGTGCCGCAGACTAGTACAGAAACTCCCAGGCTGGACCTGGCTGATGACTCCTTTGCTGAAACACAGGGGAAAACAACTACATGGTTCTTTCAGAAAGCAAGCCAAAGAAAGCCAATGGTAAGTTTTTTGTTGCCTAAATGTACATGACTTGTACATGACCTGTTTGACACTTCTTGGTCCTAATGCCCTTTTGTGGGATCACTGATACTGAAAATTGCTACTATAAAGGTGGCAGAGCTATTCCAGTCCCTGCTGTTCGAACAAGATGCTCAGCTGGCCTGGTTGGGTTTCAGGTTCTCCTCAATCAACAAACTGGGCAGTCAGAGTGCTACCATGCAGAGCATAAAGCAATTCCTTGTGAACCCGTGGCACATAACACAGCAGGTAGGAGGCCGGTTTGGGGCAAAATTTTCAGAAGTAGTTCGTGGTGTGGCTCAAACTCCCTGTCATGCAGACATTTCTTTCTTTCTTTTGACCTTAAAAGACAAATCCAAATCACAGTCGAAAGACTTTAAAAAAGAAATGGAAAATATTATGTAAACGTTTGCTTTCTTTTATTTACTGAGAGTTGAGTAAGAACTTTGGGAGACAATGATATTAATGATCTTTTCCAATCTTTATAAATTTGTGATTTTAAAACTGTGGATTGTGTCAAGAGAGCAAATATGAAGACTTTGCTGATCTGAGACGCTTCAAACACAGCTAGTAAGGTATCAACAGGAGTGTTTCCTTAGCCCCAGGACAAGGACTGGATAAATAAGTAGGTACTGCTAATCTCTAGTTCCTGTAATTTTATTAGAAAATATCTCTTTTCACAGAGATTTATGTCCTGTTGCTAGGAAGCAAATATATGCATTCCTTATACACTCTGGTCTTAGAAAGGACCAGAGTGATGTCTTGTTTGCCATCCAGGAGCTCCAGAGATCAATTTTCTTTCTGGGCTGCCCTAGGTATAGCTTTACAATACTCAAAGTTACAAGCACATTCACAAAACCAGACACTTGTCCCTATTTGTTTCTACTTGGCAAACAGAGCTCAGGAGAAAGGAGGGAAAAGCAAATTAGAGACCTTTTGACAGAAGAGGGTTCTTATTCTTAAGAATATCACAGAGTCTGTCCCTCAGACTATTTTTTCCCCAGTGAGCTGTAAGAGGATGCTGTTAAGCTGTCATTTGCATTGGAAGAGGCCTGCTGTCGGATACACTATGTAGTAGGAGCATAGGCAGTGTAATGTTGAAAATTTGTTTCTGGCAAGGAGGTAGAAGGAGCAGCCAGGATCCTATCCCATTTCCACAGCAAGCAGAAAATAAATGCCAGTTCTGTCCAACAGAATCCATCACCAGGATCTCATGTTTCATGTCCTTAACAGTCCATCTCAGATCAAAAACTACATGGAAAATGTACAGTGCTTTGTCATATTTTCCAGAGGCATGGCCAAAAGATGTATCTTTCTGCTCTCTATTTTATACTTGTCTTTTCCTGAAAAATAGTGTTAAGAAGCATGCCCCAACAAGCAACTATTTGTGACTCATTTCAAATTCACCTCTATGTCATCAGGATTCATTCCCTGCATGGCATTTCATAAAACTGCCCTCAGAAAGGTTTTTAAAGATCTTCTGCTAACAATAAAAAGCACCACCAAGAGCTCACAGCATTTGTCCAAGAAAAGAAAAAGAGGCAGAAATATGAAAACAAGGGGAGTTTCAGAAGAAAGAAAATAACCCCATAAATTTCCTAACATTGCCAGCATGATCTGAAGATACCAGAAAAGCTCTTAGGTCAGTGATCAAAAATAGAAGCATTTGCATCCTTAAAAATTTGCATCAAGAAAGAGAAGTAGTTTTGGTTTGTTTTGTTTCTTCCATAAGAATGGGAACTAATGAATTCTGGTTTCCAACAACTTGTAGACACAAGTGATCAATTTCTAGACCTGATTGGATGGTATTTTCCAGAGCTGGTCACTTACTGAGGTTCTTGCTCATTTTGATATCTGCTCTTTGATATGAGCTGATGCTGGAGTCTTTCCCTCACATAGGTGTGTATTGGGAGCATTTGTAAAATTTCTGTTCCCTATTCTTTACAAAACATGTAATGTCTTCATTATCTTTGACCTCTTCTAAATTATTATCAAATTTGGCTAAAAATCAGTCAAATAATTTACAAATCACAACAAACATAAATATCTGTACATATGCACAATTACATTAGGTACAGAATAACTAAATCTCCAGGGGAGCACTAGAGAAGGAGGAGGAAGTGGCAAAGACTCTATGCCCCCATTTACCCATGAGATTGAAGATCAGATCTGAGACTGGTCACATGAGGGGCTGAAGATTCATCAGGCTATGCACAACAGAAGATACTAATTTCAGAAATAGTGGTGGAAATTATTATATGATCCTATGCTTCTATGATTTTGTGCTTATATGATTCTATGGTTCTGTGTTTATATGATTCTGTTCTTTATGATTCCATCTTTCTATGATTCATATTCTATGATACCATGTTACAAAGCACAAATTTCCATCAAACAAGACAACATGACCGTAATACCTATATCAGGATGTAGGAGTCCATAATTTTGAAAAATCAAAGTAAGTATTTCAAACAGACACAGGAATTTCTTAATATCTGCCTTCAGGAGATGCAGAGACAGTTCATATTTGTCTTATAACAAAGTATGTGTGTGATAATTTCAGGTTATTTTCATTTTCTCCTAGAAAACAGCTTCCAAATAGTTAAAATCCCACATTATACTTGAGCCAGTGGAAACTTACTACCCAAGATACAGTCAGATCTGAGAAAACTCTACAGTCATGCACTCCAAGGACTGGATTCTGGGTCACTGCTAATTGCTGTTTCTCTGTGAGCCAAAAGCACTGGAGAGAAGGGGAAAACAGGCAATTTCCCAGACAGAAGTATAAATCAAATAAGTATTTTTTGCCTTGGTGGACTACAACTGTGGAAAAGAATGTGGAATAATGTAAGCATTTCCACACTGGGGAAGGCAGAAGCCCTCCTTGGGCCTGGAAGTGATGTAATAAAAACAACATTGACCAAGGAGGAGATATGTTATGTTCATATTACTAGAAATTACATTTTTGGCTGCTTTAGCCTCAGAAGAATGCACAGTAAATGCTGTATACCACAGTATCCTGCCCGTCTGCAGTTATGTGCAAGGCTGAGGTCTCTGATTAATCATTGGAACAGGCTGCTCAGGGAAGTGGTGAAGTCACCATCCATGGAAGCATTCAAAAAAGGAGCTGATACTGCACTTCATGATATGGTTTAGTGGGAATGGTAATATTCAGCTGAAGGTTAGACTTGAATCTTCATGATGCTGACTCTGAGTCCTTCAAGCCCAGGTTTGCCTGTCTGTGCAGGTGGACTATTTACTATAGAAGACCTTGAAAATATGGTTTATTGAAAGCATCCTCAAAGGCATGAAAATCCTTCATATATGTCATGCATTGTAGCACCATTTCCTTCTTTCACAGGATTTGTTACACTCTGATGCCAGAATCTGGCACTCCCCACAGCCAGCTACCTAGACCCCTGTGTGTTTCCATGGCAGCTCTGTTTGTGTTGCCACATCCTTTCTGACACAAGTAGGGTACTCTGGCACCCTGCTGAGTGGAAACCATTCCTGAACTCTTCTCTTGAGCAGATGGGGGGGAGGCTGCACCTTCCTGTTCACCCTGCCTCTGCGAGCTGCCATGCCAACCTGCGCACTCACACCACCCTGACTGATGCTCCTGTGTATGGAGCCCCCTGTACAGCCTGACCTAAAACTCACTCTGGGCTTACCTCAAATGTGGGTGCTGTCACCTTGCTGGCTGACCAACCATCCAGAGTGAATAACCCACATGTTTATTGGGACCTTAGTTGGAGTGCTCTGAATTCTTCTATGAGACAAAAGGGGTTTCTGGAAAATTTGGAGTCCTCTCAGAAAATGTGGGGAAGGACTCAAAATGCTTCTGCCTGGCTGAGATGGTTGGATGAAAAAACTTCCCAAAATCCATAAAAGAAAAGAAAAGAAAAAACCTAACAAAAATCTGCCACCAAAAACTTTCCACAAGCATGGAATTTCAATGGCAAATCATACCATTTCTTCTCAACCCCCTAAAACTTTTCACTCCAAACAGACCTATTCAGTTCCAAAATATAGATTTGAAGTGTCTTGCAGGAGCCACGGTTCAGGCACTTCACATCCCTAATTTCATTTTTGGGATTAATTCCCTGACATAATGCATCATAGTTCTCAGTCTCGATAGGGAGAGGTAATGCATCAAATATGAGCTGAACATCTGTCATATATTACTGGAGATGAACTCCTGGAGGTCTTCCTTGCTGTTTGTCATGGTTTGACTGCAGCCATCAACCAAGCACCAGGCCACTCATTCACTCTTCTGCCAGAAGGATCATGGAGAGAACTGGAAGGGTAAAAGCTAGAAAGCATGTGGGTTGATATAAAGTCAAACAAAAAAGAAAAACAAGGACTTAATTCACATCTTCTCATGACCACACAGGTGTTCAGCCATTTCCAGGAGAGCAGGGTCCCATCATTCATAACAATTTTTTGGGAAGACATACACCATCACCCCAAATGTCCTTCTTCTTCCTCCTTCTTTCCCCTGCTTTATACACTGGACATGATGTCTTATGGTTTGGAACATCCCTTCGGTGACAAGTTCGAGTCACCTGTCCTGTCTGTGTCTCCTCCCAAACTCCCTCCTCCCAACTTCCTCACCAGTGTAGCAGTATGAAAAACAGAGAAGGCCTTGGCTCTGTGTGAGTCCTGCTCAGCAGTAACAAAAACATCTCTGTATTATCAACCCTGTGTTCAGCATAAATCCAAAACAGCCTCCTACCAGCCCCTGTGAAGAAAATTAGTTCTACCCTAGCCAAAACCAGCTCACTGTTTAATAGAAAGAGAACAAAAGTCACAGGAACTAATGTTCCTATGACACCTAGGGCTGGATTCATTTAACCTGATTTGAGAGATCTGTAGTGTAGATAGCCACATTTGAATTAGGCATCTAGGCTTTATTTGTAGCCAAAGAGACAGAAACTAGCACTTTTAGAGTGAGATCCATTTCATTGTAGGCTTCTATATCTGGTCAGGTGATTCTTCTGATTTTTATTGTTTCTAGGGAAAGGCAAGGATGGACTGTATCCCTAATGGCTTGGATATAATTATGTGAAGACATTCTCATTCACTGGGACAACATTCACAGGGAAACATTTTCATTGATTTTTCAGGGTTTTTTTGTCTGGGAGTAATTTTGTAAAGGAAATACAAAAACTTTCTCTAAAAATAGCATTCTCTTCAGTAAGAAGATATCTCATCAAAGATCAACTTTTCCATCCGAAAAGAAAGAGTTTTAACAAAATTTACAGTGAGCCCTACTCCTTAGTTTTAGACAACTACAAGTAAAAAACATGAGGTGTTTTTTTCTTCCTCTCTAACTACCAAGCATACAAACACATTCTTGGATATGAGAGTCATGCTGTTTTCTTTCCAGACTGTACATTACTATCAAGAGATAAATGTGAGTTTATTTTTTTTGTAATTTTACAAAATTACAAAAATTTTACTTCCATAGTATTGCATAATATGTCAAATATTCTTACAGTAGGACTGAACTGTCTGAGCTGTAACAGTGGTTTGGCAGTTCACTTTACATCTGTTTGTCCCTAAATCATGGAAAAGACAATTGGAAAGATTCTTTTCCATCGTATAGGTAACAACCTCCACAGGGTTACTCTCAATATTTCCCTAATTTCTGGGACAGTAGGTTCTTGAAAAGTCATGAAGAGAGTCTCTGAACTTAAATACACCATTCATTTTCATTGTGATGTGTATGAAGAGAACTAGCTCTTTGAAGACAAAATCGAGGATAAATCTAGCAATATTTATTCTGTAGTTTTTAGATCTATTCTATATTTGAAGGAAGGTCCTGGTTTTTATAAGAAAATGTTTCCTATATCATTCTGATTCAAAGTGAAATTTCCACAGATTTAGTGCTATTTTTTATTAGAAATAATCAATTTCTAAGTTCTCCATATTAAATGTTCTCTTAAACTTTCAAGTTATTCAAATTCAAATGAAACAAGTTCCACACAGATGTTCATTGCAACTTAAGAGAAGAGGCCTCTATCCCATACACTTTTGTTATTTGTTACATCTACATTTATCTATTTTCAGAACCCCAGACCCTTTTCAGAGGAAATTAATCCCATCTGCATAGGGGCAAATACACTATTATTGTGCCTTTTCCTAAGACTTTTAGAGTGTCCCTAAAGAATATTAGAGTTCCAGCATACGATGAAGAGTTGTAGAAGGCAAAATGATCTCAGGAACTGGAGTGACAAGCTGAGTCCCCTCAACTTTTGGTATCAGATGTAGTTCCCTTTTGAAAATAATTACAAATTCCTGTAGTCACATTTATACTGATTTGCAGTCCTCAAGCCAAACATCTCAGGACACCCAACCTCTCCGCCTCTGCGGTGTTTTTTTTCCAAACATTGATTTTGCTTTAAAGCACTAAACAAATCCTGAAAGAATCAGTAAACAAGCCTGATGCTAGATTTTTCTTTATTAATATATAAATCAATAAGCATAGAGGAACACATTCATTAAGAACAGGAAAAGCCATTATAAAGCAGATATTTTAATTACAATCTCAATTAAAATTATCCTTGAGCTCTGGATGACCTCTTGCATGTTAATCACTAGATAAATTCTATCTTCTATAATTCAGAAAGAGCATAAGTTCCTATAATTACCCGTAATGAGACTAGTATTGCCCATAATCTCTCTGACATACTATCTAGGAGGGAAGAGCATGGAACTGGAACACCCCAGCCATTAAATTCAGCACCCTGATATTGCAGTAAAGAGTCTGTACAAACCATTCCATAAGCTGTTAAGATGAGCCATAAAACTAACTAGGTGGTGCCCACATTAGACAGCTTTTCAGGCTATAACTGCTCTATTTCATGCCAGCTTATATCTATCTATTTATGTTTCAGACCAGTATTGGGACCTTGGTCTTAAATCATTTTGCTTTCCTTTGTTTTTATTCTTCTGATATATTAAGATTATTTTCCCAACCAGAAAACAGTCAATACAGCTGTTATCAAATATCTATGTCTTCCTTCTTTCCTATTATTTTTATCACCACAGAGACTTGTAAGAACCTCTCCATGGAGTTTGCTTTCCTTCTATGAGGTTTGTTATTATCCTTCCGTCATTTGTTCACAGTCACACGTAAAGCAAGTCTAGTCAAGTCTTCAACTCTTTTACAGGTTTTCTTTCATTAATCTTTACTAGGAGATTTCTTTGGACATGTTGATCTAGTTGCTGCAAGAAACACTTCGTAGAATACTTGCAGTGAATAATTGAAAAGACTGTGGTGGTTACAGCTATTGTAGCACAGTATTAATCCTGCAGGTTTAGAATACCACACAACCAGCTGTGCAGGCATCATCCTCTTTCCAGAACTCAAAAATATTCAGTGCACCTGCAGAGTGGCAGGTTAAAGGTAGTATGCTGCTGATTCATGCCCTAAAACTTTATTTCTGCTTTGGTAATGAACTGGATGCATGTGTGTAGGAGATAAGCTGAGCTCCAAAACAAAAATTTGTATAATTTATGCATTTATATGCAGGAGTAACTCAGGACTCCAGTGTTTTAGGAACTTTATGAACTGTGAAAAATAGAAAGACAAAAAAATAAGGAACTCAGATAGAAATGTTTTTATATGCCTAAGTATGACAATCACAAGGAAATGGTCAAACAAATTTAAGCAATACCTCAGTCTGTGGGCTCTCTTCATTTTTTCTTTAAAAGAGTTTATGTTATAGATGTAGACATCATTCTAAAAACAAATATTAAAGGAACATAATAAAACTGATTTCATGAGGATAATGAGACATACTCCCCAGGGACGTGGTCCCAGCCCTAAGTCTGACAGAGCTCAAGAAACATTTGGGCAACTCTCTCAGGCACATGATGGGACTCATGGTGCTGTCCTGTGCAAAGATAAGAGCTGGATTTGATGATCATTGTAAGTCCCTTCCAACTCAGGATGTTCTATGATTCTGTAATTCTACAATACATGAGGAAGCACATGAGCATGTTTGAGGAGCCTGAGTCACTTTTTTCTTCTTCAGATTTGCAGGTCCAGTGACTGGAACTTTGATTCAATTACATCCCTGCACAGTGCTTGCTGCTACATGAAAATTACCCACAGGCTTAGGTAGTACATGCAGTTGTTTAATTCTTTGAACTGAAAATGCAACTGTACACGTTGTGAAGCCCAGAATCATTTATTATGATTATGTCTAATTCTCTGGGAACTCTTAGCATACAGTGTTGCCTGTATTATTATGTAGGTTTTTTTACAGACTACTTCTTACCTTGCTGCTTGACTTTTCTCATCATTCTTGTCATTAAAATCTCCTTTGATCTCATTTGACATCTCACCATCTGCACACAAGGAAATATCTTGGAACTGGCCTGCCTATGACTTCACACAGTCCACTAATTAAACTGGGTTTTAATCGGAAATTCTTAATCACCCTTAATTTTCTGACTGTGGTTGTGTCTGCACTCATTTCCCCAGTGACTTCTTAAAGGATGGATATATAAATGAAAACTGACTATACAAATGAGATTGCATGGTTCTGTATTTATTCCCTCACAACTATTCCTGGTCAGATTTCGCCATTTACAAAAAAAATCATTATTTTTCTAGGTGCTATTTGGGCAGATTTTTATCTGGAATCTAGAATTCAAGCTACATCTTTCACAGGTGCACCTTCAGCCCAGAAATTCAGGAATAAAGCAAAACAAACCCCAAAGCAGTCTTCAAGAGAGATTGTGGTGAGAAAAACCCCACTTGTTCCAGTTTTTGTGTCAACATGGAAGTTCTTAACAAAAAATATTCTGGATTTGAGTAGAAACCCCCTGAAAACTTTTCTTATATGAGACTGAAAATTTAAAACAAGTTGAAAAGTGGCACTGGAAAATGTTGTCATAATAGCTTTTTTATCACATTGTCACCTGAAGAGATATTTCTCACCAGGACCTCCATTTATTTCCAAGATATAGAGTTTAATCTGCTGAAGTGAGGGCAACTTTATACTGTACTAAGAAGGCTCCTTGACAGATCATTTGGTCAGAGTGGAATATTACAGGAGCACTTGTAATGTTACAGACAAAGGAATATTGTAAAAGGAACAGTAAAGGTTGAGAGGAAATGGCCAGCTTGGGTTGTCTTCTCAATTCCTTGATGTTGCACAAATAATTTCCATTCTTCTTGCACCCATTTTCTCTCTTTCTCCTCTGCCTCCTTCTTGTATTTTGGACTGTGAGCTCCTCCACATAAGCAGTTTCATAGAATCATCATAGAACCATGAAATGATTTGGATTGGAAGTGATCTTAGAAGTCATCTAGTTCCAACCCCTGCCATGGGCAGGGACATCTTCCATTAGACCACGTTGCTCAAAGCCACATCCAATCTGGTCTTGAACACTTCCAGGAATGAGGCATCCACAATTTTTCTGGGCAACCTGTGACAGTGCCTCACCACCCTCACAGTAAAGAATGTCTTCCTTATATCTGATTCAAATCTACCCTTTTTGAGTTTGTTTTATCTTCTTTACACTTTAAGTTTTTCATAATGAGACACAATTCATTATTCAAGTTTTTAATAACTGCTGTATGGTAAATCTTTAATATTTTCTGTTTCCATTTCTTTCTAGAACTGTATTTTAAAGAGTTGTAAAGGACAAAAAAAAATCTAAGAATATCTAAACTGCTCTGTAATTGATTATATTGTCCATCAGTACACTTGAGGCTCATTTGTCCGTGTAAGAACTCTTGATATATGTAAAAGTTGCTTGATATCTCCTTCCAGCTGTGTGGGTTGACCCTGGCTGGATGCCAGGTGCCCATGAAATCGCTCTATTGCTCCCTTTCCAGCTGGACAGTGGATAGAAAACAAGATGGGAAACAAATTGTTGGTTGAGACAATGCAGTTTATTAAAGCAAAAGCAAAAGTTTGCAGATGCACAAGCAAAGAGACAAAAAACCCAGTTTATTTTCTACTTCTAATCAGCAAACAATGTTCAGACACTCCCCTGGAAGCAGGGTTCAGCACATGTAGTGGTTGTTCTGGAAGACAAAAATTGCAAATAATGAATGTCGCCCTTCCTCCTCCTTCCCTTAGAATATGTGAGCTGACATCATAGGGTATGGAATATCCCTTGGGTCAGTTTGGGTCAGCTGCCCTAGTTGTGTCCTCTCCCAAGATTCTGCCCAGCCCCTTGATGGTGTGGGGAATGTTGAGAGACAGCAGTGATGCTGTGTCAGTGCTGCTCAGCAGTAGCCAAAGCACTAGTGTGTTATCAGCACATTTCTAGCTATCAGTGCAAAGCAAGGACCTGTGAGGGCTGTCACAGGGAAATGAACTCCATCTCAGCCAGATCCACAACCAGCACATTGCATGATCAATGTATCCACAAATTATATCCCGTTTTTCAGTAGTCACTATTTTCTTGAATGGTGTGTTACAACCCTCTAGAGAGTTTTGGAGATTCTGTGCTGAAAAGACATTATTTGACCTTCCCACCCCTTCTTTGTAATTGTACCTTGTCTGATGTCAGTGGATGAGAGAGGTGCATTCCCCTTCCCTGAACTTTACTTCATGAGTATATTGACTGTTATATTCCAGTTAGTTCTTGTTTTCATTCCACTTACCAGAGGGAAAACGCTGAAATTCACCCCTTCTACATTATATATAAAATAATATAAAAGACACAGTAAATGTCAGCAATCTGATTACTGTGGCTCAGCTTCCCTCTTTCAGTTCCAAAGGTCCTGCATTTGAAACTCTGGTAGTGATAATATAAATTCTTCAAGTAATAAATTTGATCAAGTCAGACACAAGAATAGAGAAGAGATAATGTTCTTAGGATTTCTGACTTGCATTCAATCTCTTGTGGTGAGTAGAACTTCATTTGTGAGACCGTGAGACTCAGAGAAGATGCCAGGGCAGACTGTTTGCAGGTTAAATAAATAATCATTGATCATAAAATCATAGAATAGCCCAGAATGGAAGAGACCTTGAAAGCTCATTTGGTCCAAACTTTCATGATAAAGGGTGCAAAAATGAGATTTCAGATGAGATTACCACCTTTCCCAACCACATCTTGAAACCCTTCAGTTATGGGAAATTCATAACATCCCTGTGGAAGTTATTACAGTGAATGATTGTTTTTACTGTATAAAATGTCTTTCTTATGTGGAGGTGAAACTTTCCCTGGCGCAGCTTTTACTCTTTGCCTCTCACAGTCTCTGTGTGGATTGTGGAGCGATACCATCCTCTCTGTAGCTGCACTTTTAATATTGGAGTACTATCATGAGATCCCCCTGAGCCCTCTCTTCTCCTGAGAGAAAGGACCTATCTCCTTCAGTTTTTCTTCGTAGTCTGGGACTAATTGCATTCCTAATTGTGAAGTGCTTGAAAACTACTCTAGAAAGTATGAGATGAAAGAATTCATTTGAACTCTAGTCCTAGCTGCTGTGTCTGGCAAGATACTCATGCAGCAGCCTTGTCCTTCAACTACATCAGAGATACCTCCACTTTAACCTCCTTCTATTCTGGTGTGCCCCTCAGGATTATCAGTTATTGACTATGGATTAGCAGTTGGAGGTAAGAAGCCCTATTATGTGGGGCTTGAACAGATGCATTGTGTGGTGCCCTGAAAAATCAGGAGAGAGGAAGGTGTTAAAGGGTTACTCATTTCATTATCACATTGCTGTAGGTAGTGGGGTAAAATATGTGCCTTGATACGGCCTTGTATCAGTATATTGAATGGGGCTCAGCTGGGAAAAAAAAGAAGCCATGTTCAAAAACAGTGGGTATTATACAGATGTCAGAAAAATTCTGCTCTCACACTGTTCTTAGAGAGGAGAACATGGGAAATGCGTGTAACACAGCTCATAGCATATGTCAGTGGCAGAATTAACACTGAACTGCACATCTTAAAGGTATGGATCATTGGCAGGATACTCAAAGAGTACTAGAGGCTTTATTGATGCCATTGTTCTCCTCCTCCTATTTCCCCACTGTCTAAGCCCAGGAATATCTCATTAAAACAGGTCTTTTCAGGGAACACCGGGGAGTATGGGACTACAAAAAACTGATAGCAAAACAAGAACTGCGAACTGAAACCATCAAGATCATTATCAGGAAAAGGCTTCAAACACTGCATGTATAACAGAGATGGTTCTGAGTGCTAATGAGCATCCAGATAGGACAGGCATTTTCTCACCCCCTGAGGAAGGGTCAAAACTAATCTGACAGATTCACTATGTCTGAGCACTGGAGGAAGAATAGTCATGAAAAAGGTCCACAGGTGTCAGAGAAAGAAAATCTTTCAAAGAATGTTTAGAATAGCGAACTCAGATACAGATGGGTTTGGGGCAAGAATACATATACACCCAGGCACATAGATTTGTACGTAGATATATATATACACACTTATATATATATGCATGTATGTATACGTATGTGTATATGTATATGTGTGTATATATGTATATAGAATGCATTATAATTTTTGCAGACTGCTTTGTGCAACACACATGAAAAAAAGACCAAACTCAATAATCCAACATTTCAAGGGGATTATATGAAAATATCAAAAATTAAAAAATACCTTCCCTTCCACTG
Source organism: Donacobius atricapilla (assembly GCA_013397315.1). Classification (NCBI taxonomy): domain Eukaryota; kingdom Metazoa; phylum Chordata; class Aves; order Passeriformes; family Mimidae; genus Donacobius; species Donacobius atricapilla. The sequence continues at coordinate 1,217,159 of WBMY01007047.1, read as the reverse complement.
CTGACAACTTACTCTACTTCTACTAACTTCTACTTCTGTATTTTCAACACTTGACAATTGAATTATCATAACATGGGAATCATCTACCTAAATGTGGCTGTTCACTCTGTTCTTGCCACTTTAGCAGTCCCAGTCATTGGACTTCAATTTCTTTTTCAAGATCTTCCAACTCTCTTACTGCAATGATTTTACCATGTCAGGACTTGACAAACCATTGACCTGTAACTTCCGCCAGGAGCATGTACCATTACCCAAGTGTACTGGCAGTGACCCACAGGTTTCCAGGGATCAAATAGGCCTGCTCAAATCAAAAATTATTAGACACACTTTGGAATTCCAAAGTTTCTTATATATTGTTACAGATTAGAATAATGTTTCTGACTCTTGTGATTTAAAACACAGCTTATGCCCAAAATTATGGCAGGCCAAAATTATTTGCTAAGGCAGAAGAGGCAAACAAAGTAAAACAAAAGGTAAAAATTTCAAACAAGACTTGGGAATCAAATACACTGAATATGTTCTTGAATACATTTATTCATTATTCATCCAGGTCTCATACCAACAGGCAAAAATAGGTTTTTTCCACTAGAAAATGTAATATGTAAACACCTGCTCTCCTAGTACTTGAAGAACAGATTTTATTTGAGGATAAAGAAGCTAGGTTAGAATTACTAGCTACAGCTGAGACTACTTTTCTCAAACACTACTATAAATCCTAGGATCACAGTATTGGTTGGAATGAACCTTAAGGATCATTCAGTTCCAGTCCCCCTGACAGGGACATCTTCCACTAGACCGGATTGCTCAGGGCCTCACACAGCCTGGCCTTGAACACAGGGATGGGTCATCCACAGTTTCTCTGAGCAACCTGTGACAGTGCCTCACTACCCTCAAAGTAAAGAATTTCTTGATATATAATCTAAACCTGCCCTCTGACAGTTAAATCTGTTTAAATAAAATATTACCTTCAAAATAGTATATTCTTCTCCTAACCAGTATCTTCTCAACTGATATAACGCACAAATCCTCTTGTCAAGACTACCTTAACTTTGCTTTGTCTAAGGAGTACTGGTGTACACCCCAGAAACTTACCTTTGCTTTGACCTTCCCTTTTATAAGTGATTATCATCATCGTCTGTAATTAATAACTGTTATTCATGCAATTCCTTGTTAAATAGTCATCCCATTTGCAGGAGAATGTATGGTGTCTCTGAACAATTTTTACTTTATCTTCTTGTCTGAATATTAAATAAGTTTGGAAACTAGTTTTTTTATATGGTTCCAATGTGTTTGGCAATTATAACACAGATGTTTTCTACATTTTCCTCATTAAGATGCAAGATCTGGCTGAAATGGGTGTAATTATCAGTATTTCCTTACTCTATTGTTAAGTCCAAATTATTCTTCTTGTAAAATAGAAGTTGATTCATGCTTTTATAACAACAAATTTTGAGCTGAAATCAGAGGATATTTTCCCAAAGAGTGAATTTTTTTAGAAGGGTCACTTTAATCTTATGTTTGATAAATTTGTGTCTCAAAGAAGCCAGAAAAATGCATTTTCTTTCAATTTTATGATGAAATCACAGACTGAGAGAAGTTACCCAGGAACTTTTGACGGATAACATTTAGGTACCATGAATAACAAGGGGTCTGGCAGATTTGCACAACATGGGTATGGAAAACGTATTGACAGAGCAATGCTTTTCATTTTTTGACTCAAACACTGCACTGCAACAGCTGCAGCTGCCAGCCAGGGAACTTGTGCAACCCTCTCTAAGTGTTCATGTATTATTTGTGCCTGTCATGTTCCATCAGACATTTTATCTGGTGTTCTTGATGCACCAAACGCTGTGTACCAAAGATGAGGTTTATGCCTTCAAGTGTCTCCTGCTCTTTTTATTAGTCTTAATGTACACAGATCTCCAGGAGTCTTTGTTTTGTCATGCAACTGCTTGATTTTTTACTAAACTTGTCTGCTCATGCAGAAATTTTTAAATATGTTTTTCTGACTTGGGATATTGTTGATAACACTTTTTCAAGCATGGGCCTTGTTTCAGGCAAAAAAAAAAAATTGATACCTCTATTTTGACAGCCCATCTAAGAACATGAAAATACTGAAAGGGTATTCCTGACAGTGATAGAAAATCAGAACATAATCTTCTAAATGTTACAAAAGACTGAAAGTGCCTAAAGGGAACAAGTACCCCTCCATGTCATCTCCAGGAGTGCACTTCACTGGCATCCGTCAGAATTCCTTCAACCTACAGAGCTAACAGTGTTCAATAAATATTTGCTGTTGTGCCTTGAAATCCAGAAGTAGCTGCACAGAAAATCTGTTTTGGTGCTAAAAACTGAAGCTGTGCTTTCCATAGGATGATCAGGGGCTTCAGACATCCAGGTCTGTTCTCTCCTTTACAGTAAGATAAAGTGCTTTGGCTGATATTGCTCTGCAAGATGCCATGTATAACTAAAAATACTGTTAGTGAGGTAAAAAATTCCTATACCAGGTACCCAGAGCACCTTCACACAGTTTTTAGGAGCAGAGGAAGCAAGGAATAACTGGGAGTTTTAATAGATGATATTGAGAACACATGCCAAAAGGAGAAAGGATGCTCTGAATTCGGCTGCCACTCGAGAGTGAAACAGACTCAGTACTAAGTGACAGACAGGCTGCAGTGATGCTAAAGTGCCATGCTAAGGCAAAGCTGCTTACTGTTGAGCATGTCACCTGGATGTGTTTGTGCTGTGACAAAAAAAAAGCGGGGATGTCTTGTTTCTCTTTCCTCCTCATTCCTCATTTTCTTTTCACCTCAAAGGCCTTTTTGGTTTTCCTTTTCTTCCTCCCCCAAGGAAAAACACACAGAAATGCCAAGGATGTAATAAAGAAAAATTCTGAATCTTGACAATTGTTCTAAAGTATTTGCCTTCCAAACAGATCGTTGAATTAAAAAAAAAATGTTAAAAGCAACACTCTTCACCCAGAAAGAGTGGTGAGAAATATGAAATAAAAACAAACAAAAAAAAGTACTTGAGCTGAATTTTTCTATGGGAAAAATTGCAGATTCTCCAGTCCACTGGATAACAAGTGCCATACAGGAAAACAGACCCCTCACAGATTTACTCCTCACAATATGCTGTTATGATACCAAAGCAGGTGCCCAGCTCATAGGAGACAGAAGACCTTCTACATCTCCTTCCTAAAGGCAGGATAAACACCAGGGGCAATAAGGCAGCATTTAGTCAGGACTGCACAAACACAGAACAGTGTAAAATGTGTTCAAAGAACACAGCAGTCCAAGCGAATTTCACAAAATTAAGAAACTACCTGCCTGATCCAAACTGGTGTGGAGTCAATACAAATGTCTGTAGTGACTTGAAAGCTCTGAGGGCAAAGCCTTCGATGTATGGTTTCTGCTGGACATATTTGAAGATTTATGATCTCTCTAATGAAGACAAGGCTGAAAAGGATCTCTGAGGTCATCAAGTCCAGTCACACATTATTTCTGATATCTCATCCCATGCTGCCTTTCCCTACTGTATCAATATCTACCTGTGAATGTCAGAACAAAGATGCAACAGCCCAGTATCTCTTTGATGCAGAGGAAAAGGCACGAGAGCTAACAGAATTGGTTTCTTTAAAGCCTGAAGTTAAATATTTAACCTACGTGAAACTGAAAATGAGACTCTTATGATCACTTCTATGAGACTAATTGTGCTCCCATTATGTCCTTAGTGACAGTTGAGAAGTCTGGAAAAAGAAGACATTTTCACTGCATTCATTGATTGAAATTTAGTAAATAATTCCAAAACTCAGGATGTAAAAGACAGGAGAGAGAAAAAATTAATCTCTCTTACATATATCAGTGTTGCACAGTTAAAATACATGAAAAAAATAAAGGAAAATTGTTTCCAAAGACAGCTAATTTGATTCTGAACCCAGAAAAGGGGCTGTTGAGTAAGAAGGAACTATTTTTATGGTCTTTTTTTTTTCACCCTAGAACTATGAGTTAAAGCTCTTGAGCAAAAGTTAGAAGTACATAAGTAATATTTTCTGCTTGATATCTTCTTATATAAAAAAAAAATAAAGACAATAGGTAATGTGTAATTTGATGTATTTATTATTTGAGAAATTCAATCCCCATTCTAAGAGCAAATGCATAATTCAACATATCTTACTTCAAAAAGAGTATATTCTGTAGGGAGTTGTTTTATGGGGGTTTTAACCCCTTTTTCTCCAGTAGGTTTCCTTTCTCTGAAACTCTTATCTGTCCTTTGCATAGGTATTTCTGTCCTGAAAGAAGGTAAATGGAAGGTTCATAATGGGTCATTTATAGAAACAAAATTACTTCTCTTTGCTGTTATATATGAACATTTATTTTCTCAATTTTAATGGAAAGTTTTGGGGAAGATATTTTGTTTGTTTGTCAGCTTTATCATGCAGAATATGCTTAAAATTCATGTTCTGATGGTGAGGTGCAAGACTGTATCCTGTCACTGAAGCAATGCATTTCTGAGAGTTAGATCTGCAGTGCATAACTATTAATGCAAAACTTTCCTATTGCCAATACATTAATTTAATCCAGGCATTTTGGCAAATGTTCCTGTAACATTTTGGGGAGTCACCAGATGGCACTAAAACATTGCAAGGTGCCAAAAATCTTTGCATTTCTTGCCAAGAAATGCATTACTTTGCTATAGTATTATTTTTTCTCTATTTCTGCTACAGCCCAGATAATATCTCTTTAAATTCCACTGAATAAGAGGCACTGGAATATGGTCATTGGATCAGAGAGGGCCAGGATGAGCTTCAGGATATAGGCACATCATCTATAGCCATTACACCAAGAATATTATTATCGTAATTTCAACCTTCAGATTGTATTCCCTTTCTGAAAATCATTTTATGGGTCCTGCTTACTGCATGAGCCAGATTTGTCACTAAGCCTCTAGTTTTTTCCCTGTGTGACATCAGTTTCAAATCTGTCTTTCCTTCTCATCTCCACTGTGGAAGGAAAATATTGAGTAGTTATACAGTGTTATCATAATTGATATAAATCAGTATCATGCTTTAGATACATAGTTCTCAGTGAGTGACCAAACATTTTTACTTTCCACTTCCTGTATTCAACAGTGACAAAAATCCCATACTTAAAGATGAATAGAACAAAAACTGAAACATTTAAAGTTCTATTTAGAGATCTTAGAATGTTCAGAAGTCTTTAGAAAAACATTAAATTTTCAATATGTGACTTGGTATATATATCCTATGCTGTAATTTTTTATTGTTTTGCAAACCCTTTCAATGGCATATCATTTCAATTTTTTTCCTTTCCAAATTCATGTTCTACCCTCCTTATGTTAAGATAGCTGAATATTTACATCATTTTTTATTCTCCCAATTGTTGTAAGTTGTCATTTTATAACCAATGACTGCAATCTTTGTAAATGCATTTTACAAATATTGAAAGAATCTGTACATTCTTCAGATGAAAATGCTAAGGTTGAGAAACTATATTGTGTATCTAATCTGGTAAGGTCAGTTGGAGAACAAATCACAGAACCGCAGAATGGTTGAGCTGAAAAGGACTTGAAAGACCTTTAGTTCCAACCCCCTGCCATGGGCAGTGACACCTTGCACTAGAGCAGGTTGCTCAGAGCCACATCCAGCCTGGCCTTGAACACTCCCAGGGATGGGGCAGCCGCAGCTTCACTGGGCAACCTGTGCCAGTGCCTCACCACCCTCACAGGGAACGATTTCTTCCTAAACCCAATCTAAACCTGCCCTCTTTCAGGTTAAATGCCTTTCATCTTTGTCCTATCACTACACTCCCTTGTGAAAAGTCCCTCTCCAGCTCTCGTCTTACAACAAATACAGTAACATGTCATATTAAAATCTAGGAAAAAAAACCCAAAAGGCTAAAAATCTTTACTAAATTACAGACCTGTCATTGTTAGACACACACACACACACACACACACACACACACACAACTTTGGTGAGAAGGCATGAATTGTTTGCTAAAAGATCTGACTCCACTTTATATAGTATTTCTACAAAGGCCAGGGACTGGGGGAGAAGGTTGACACCTCTCCCCATCCCATTGGTCAAGACAACTGTCCATCGACTGTCCATATTTCTAATACAAATAATGTAAACTCCCTAAGAGAAGGAAAACATTGCTTCTATTTATAACACCCATGTGTGAGAAACAACCTAAGACCTATGAAAACTGTGAGACACAAGAGAAGGCTGAAAAATTAGGGTGACATAGACCCAACCAAATTATCCTGATGTTTAGAAGGAAGGATGTTATATCCATTTATTCACTTTTTAAAAATACAGACAATTAAAAATACGTAGGTCTTTCATGGAAATTTTGAAAAAATAAATGGTGAATTTCTTCATAAGCTACAGACAGACTGGATGAGCTTCACTTGGCATGCTGAAGTCTTCCAGAAAAGTAACATTCATTTTAATAAAATATTTGTTTTGCCTTCTCCCCTTCTAAGCTTGGGAAAGAGAGCAGAGAATGGAACATGCACAGTTGTTGTTGCTGAGTTCCTGTTTTGAGAGCCTAAAGTAAGGACAAAACAATTTTTTGCTTTAATAACTTTTTTTCACTGAAACCTGCCTAAATCCAGTTTTGGTATGGGGATTTGTCCAAAAGGCAAAACCAGTAGTCAGAATAGTATGCTGCAATCACTGCTCTTTGACTCTGTGTAAGTCAAATACTCAAAAGGTTCAAGGCACACGCTTGAAATGATGGCACAGGGATAGTTACAGTGCCCCTGAAACAAGTGACTGTAGCAGGTAATGAGTGGCTACCTATAGAAAAATTTCATCTCATGATTCATGTCAGGATGGATCTTGCCCTGGAGCTCACAGCTGCACTTGCTCAGAATCTATCTCATAAAGCCAAAGTGTCTCAGAGCCATTCTCTGCTCCCCATTCTCATCTCAGGGTGAAAGCAAGGCCACACTTTGATATCCATCCATCAAGTTCTGAGTTTCTGCATTACCTTATGAGCAAAGTAAGGAGGCAAGGTATTTTTCTCTGGAGAAAATCCACTGAGTGATAGATGAAACTTCACAAATACACGCTCCAGAAAGCATCCAATCATTTAAAGAACTCCCACTACCAACCAAAGTAACCTTGAAATATTTTGGAATATTTGATAAATCTCTCTCCCATCCTAAGCTTATTTCTTTTTAGATGAAAACTCATTACTAAAAACTTTGGTTAAAGTTGGCTAAATTACTTGCAGACCTTCCATCATGTACTTCAAAATTTCATTAGCTTGGATTTCTCTGGAGCTGAGATTGCCTTTGAAGGGCTGTCAACTCCAGAGAGATTTTTGTAGTGTGGAAAAGCATCTCCTAGGGGGAAACCACTATAGGGTCCCCTGTTTCATCTTCCCATTTCTGCTTTCTGTTTCAGGTGGAATTCCTGATTGCTGTTCTCTTCCTACAGATACAACTCTAACAGTCTAAATATGGCAGCAGTGAAGCAGTTCATAAACATTAATTAATGTATCCTCATTACATCCCTCAGAGGAGAGTGATGATAGAGTGGGGAAGGTGTCTTGGTATAGATCCAGAGGTGTGAGTTCATCCCTCTCTCTGGACTCGTTCCAAACATCACTACTAGTCAGCTCAGCTATAAATGAGTACTACAGCCCTGGGCCTGAGGAAATCCAAGGCATCTGGATGGATATTAGCCACATCACTCCCCTGTGGGAGGTTAGCAACAGAAACTGTTGTCCTTGCCCAGACGTGCACAATCAGCCCTTGTGGTGGTTTGTTTCCACTGCGTACAGAGGTGCTGCTACCCCCCTCTAGTGGAAACAACTGGGGTAGAGAGGGATGAAGACACATTTTCAAAGTTGTTTGAAGCTCTAAATCTCTGTAAAGTTGGAGGACATTAGTCACACGAACACCTTGACTATTTCAGTCTAAGGGACTTTTCTCAGTTCTGCAGCAGAACAGAAATTGACCCTAACTCATAAGTCCAGTCAACTAGGATATTTGTTTTCTCTTCTGCAAGTCTTTGATAGTAAAAATAATAATTACTCGAAAGATTCATCCCACTATGTTGAATAAGAATATCTTGAAAATGCATATGCATGGTCACACAACCAGGAATAAAGTTTGTTTAGTCATATGAGATGAAAGCTTATAAATACTACTTTGCATTCACTGCTCTTCATATTCATTATTCCTATTAAAAGATCCAAAATTGTTTTCAGAGTGGAAGACAACCACTGCCTTGCAGGGTTTGTACAAAACTGTTCATTCAAAAATCTTACAAGGTGTTTATAAACAGCAATTAATTAAATAATTGGAAATGACAATATGTCTTTATAAATGGAAAACTGAGGTACAGAACTGACTGTACCATTCCAAACATCACTTAACAGATGCCAAAATGGAAATAAAAATCAGCATTATTGATTTCTTATCCTGTACCCTAATCACCAAATCCATTTCCTCCTAATAAATAATTTGAATTGTTTTCATTTTAATTAACTATAAAAAAATAAAAACTTGTTTAAATTGCCCCATTCTCTTGAATGAAGATCAAAAAACAAAGCAGGTACATGGCCTCCTTTCTTCTAAGCACTTCATTGCATTGTACAAACAAACCAATGAAAATGTTGAAAATTAAATGCTCCATCATTAGCTTAATAGGCAGATGTGATAAATCACAGGTTCTTGAAGCACCATTTAAAGACCATTCTACACTGTAATCTATCCTCTTTTATCAGATTTTTTTGGTCTGTGCTGGAGTCACTGGAACCAGTGAAGCAATAAATACATCAAAATATGGAGGTAAACAAAGCCATAAACCACCCAGTGTAACAACTGAAACACCCATAAATGCATAAATATTTATGAACCAAGGGGTACTTCTGAAACACCCAGCAGGTTTGATTGGGTTGAACAGTCCAGTCAAAGCATTGTGCACTCACATGATTGAGGAAACAAGAATTACATGACAGGGAAAACAAACAGTGAATGTGCAATGGGTTTCAACTCACTGTACTGTTCTTAAACTTCCCAAAGCATAAAAAAGATGACCTTCAGTATGACTTGCATGTGGCATTATCAGTTCCTGACACAGAGTATTCTGAAAGTAACTATCCCATTTTAGTTTTGGCTCAAAGAAAGAGGACCATTAACAACAATCACTTGGCACTTACAGATTTGTTCATCTGTCCATCTGGCTAGAGATCCTCAATCCTTTCTCTCTCCTACATCCAAAGATATGGAGTTGGGAACTCTTGTCCTTTTTCATGTAAAAATACAACAGTCACAGTTATATAGTCAGATTCCTATGGGATTAATATGAAAGCTGAAAAGAATACAATAGACATTTTCAACATTTTTGAACATTTGCATTTTTTCCCAATTTAAAGACCATAAGGGTCATTAAATCAGACCATTTATTAGGATCTTGTATGCATTACACATACAAGATATATATCTCCTCTCTTGTGTGCAGCAATAGGACACAAAGAAATGGCATAAAGCCGCATCAGGGAAGATTCAGATTGAACATCAGTATAAATTTCTTCACAGAGAGGCTGGTCACTCTCTGGAACAGGCTGCCCAGGCACGTGGTCACAGCACCAAGTCTGGCAGAGTTCAAGGAGAAGCTGAACAACATTAAATGATTTAATTCTAGGTAAATCTAGGTAAAAAAATCCCTGAGAAGATCAAGGAATTAGGTTTGATAATCCTAATGGACCCCATTCAGCTGGAGATATTCTATGATTCTATGACACCTTTTCCTGGAAAGACCCCAGCAACTTGTGTTGTATAAAGCACATTTTTTAGAAGGTTATGTAGACTTAGTCAAAGATAGTGAAGGTTGAACAATTCAGTAATTTCTCTTGTAGTTTGCTGTCATGAGACTAAAATTAGTCATTTCTTTCAGAGCCCCTTCAGAAGAAGAACAAAGCTGTTGAGAGCTGAACTGAACAAAGTCGAATAAAACAGCAAAAAATAGATATGACTCTTGTATTTCTGCATTTTTGACTTAGATTTCCTAAAAATCTACTGCTTAGTGATACAGTGTTCTTTCTTCAGAACAAAACTTTTTTTACTAAGAATATGAACCCAGACATTTTGGTGTGGATCTGTAGCTTCAGGGCTGAAGCAGATTTTACATGTAATGGGTATTACAATAAAACCATGAAAAGCTATTTGGGCTACACAGGTGGAGATTTACTGATCTTTCCTTCTCCTCAAAATCACTGTGTCCTGGCCTTATGACTGAAGATTTTAAATCTTTTATCTGTGTGTGCAACAGAGCTACTTTATAGGTATCCTGTTCCAGCTAAGAATCTCCAAGAAAGACTCATTCTTAAAATGAAATGCAATCAATACACATCAGGCCATTGTGCAAATATCTAATGCTTTCCTGCCAATGGGGAATATATTTTGAGTTACACATGAAATTTTCTTTCAGAATTGTTTCCATGATAAGAATTGGAAATACAGTAGGAGGTTTTGTTGTGTAAACTGACAACTTTATTTTTATGAATGTTTATTCTATTCCTAGATAAAGCACACAACAGATAACTGGTCTTACTATTTTTTGCCTGAACGGACATATTATTTGAGATATATATAACAGCAAAATTTGTGGATTAATTTTCTCTTGTATTCAACCAGCTCTTTTTTACGACAGCTACATATAAATATAGGAGGAGGTTCTGCAACCCTTATTTATGCCATGTAGCCTTTGCAGAATTGATATTGCATTATGTCTTTCTATGGTATCCCAGTGACCCTGTCTGAACACTAATTACAGTACAATTTGACCATAATTTCAACTAAATCAAGGGAAGGAAACTATTGTTGTTACAGCTCTCCAGTGCGCAGATAATGAATGAAAGCTTGCAGATTCCGGGGCTTTTACTAGATTTTAGAATTTGAATGAAATTTATGAATCCAACTGAGCTATCACATTAAATTAACTGTTCTACAGGACTTATTGTCTCAGCAAGTTGGTTCTCAACCTTTATACTCGCGGCCCACCCTGCAAGATGTCTCACCTTGAGTTATTTTGCTTTGAAGGGTTCTAGTCACTGTATCATCACGGGTTTAGTTAAACACTATCTTTAGCCCTATAGATCACTTGAGGCAGCAGGAGGCCTTCCCACTCCCCAGCCTGGCTGAATACAGTATTTTTAACATTTCAGGGAACAAGTCTTCAAGGAGACTTTCAAAGGCAAACACACTAGTGTGAGGTAAATGAGAACACTAAATGCATGTGTCTGTTGCAAAAAACTATGTTTCCATGGGACCGATCCTGCCCAGCACTGAGTGAGTGAAAATAAATTTTAGGATGTTCAGGCAAGTCATAGTATGTCTTTGTACAGAAGCTAAGAAGCAAACCATTGATTCCCATGATAATTATCCCTGTAAGTATTGTCCAAGAGACCCACCATGTCTGTCAGCTTCTGTGAACCTCTCTAAACAAAGGACTGCAGAAGAAGGCAGGATTCCAGACCTCCACGTGTAAATTTAATGTTGGATCAATCGTATGCCCAAATGTTGTCAGTCCCTTTCTAGAGTGTGTAATTATCCAGAGAAAAAAGACTTGTCTCTGTAGCCCTGACTGTGTAGACCAGCAGAGCTGCAGGTTTCGTTGACCTTACCTTGGCTGGCACGTTGGCAGGCACTAAATTCCATGACCAGGCTTGTGAACAGAGGACACAGGGAACAGCCCATCCCACACTTCTGCATTGCACAGCACTTTGGCCAGGGCCTGCAGGGGAAAAGGGCTGCTCATGGCCTGTGCTTCTCAAAAAGAGTATCACCGGAGACAAACCTCTGGAAGGAATGGAGCAGAGTGGAGCAGAGAGGAGCGGAGCGGAGCGGAATAGAATAGAATAGAATAGAATAGAATAGAATAGAATAGAATAGAATAGAATAGAATAGAATAGAATAGAATAGGTCTTTCACTGGCCCACGAATATCTTCACTAAAAAAGTTTGCTCACATCTTTCTGGAAGAGGACGTACTTCATAAACTTTTTTCCTGGAGAAAACCACCAGAAAGTCTTCTTTCTTTTCAGACAGAAAAATCAAACCTGTCAACCCACTAAATCTGTCTGTCCTATCACAGCTCCTCTCTTACACATTTACATCTCTGATCAAATCCTCTGAATAGCAGCCCTTCTGTGTGAAGCTCAGGATGCTTGGTCTCAGAGACAGGAGCACTAAAAAAAGTTACTACTGCCTTTTTTTTTTTTAGTTGTGCAGTGACAGGAATGACATTTAGCCAAATATCAAATGAAACATCCAGGAATACAAATTGTTTGCAAATGAAATTTCTGAAGGAGGTCTCCACAGAGACTTGCCTGTTTTTATAAGCAATGACTCCTCTAAGTCAGCGTCATCTCAACCATGGAATTTAAAATGAAAGTGAAGCTTCATGGCTGTATATACTGTTTAAATGTCACCTTTTATTCATCATGCTTATTTTGCATCTAAACTAGTACTAGGTCTTCTATATAAAGGGGAAAAAACAACCCATTCATAAAAGGAATGTTTGGGGCTACATGTTGACATTACATGGAGAATGAGTAAATATTTTTTGCCAGAGCATGTACTTGATCTTACTAGAATCTTATAGTAACAAAATACTTCTATTCTCGGAACTGCTCAAACATCCTTTATCCTGAAGAAAAGGTTAAAAAGTAGTGCACTGAAGTAGCCTCTGAGGAGGTAAGATGAATATACAGTTGCTTCAGGATTAATGTGGGTTTTAAAACAAGCTACAGTCCAAGAAATTATTAGCACACTCCGGAGATTATATTAATAACTAAACAAGAGAATAATAACATACAGAGTACAAAAAAAACCAAAACCTTTGAAGAAAAAGGGGGTTGTATCTTAATAAAAAATTTCTTTTATGTTTTGAAGCAGAGATTTCCAGATTGTTGAAATTTTTCAAAATCTCAGTAGTTAATGAGATCTTGAAATCACGTGGTTTATGAGATCTTTCCAGTCATGTTTAGGACCTTCTTGGTTTCCTAGGTCATCCATATGCCAACAATGTTGTAATGCAGTGACCTTCTTCATGCCAGCTGGGTTCTCTGCTGGACTGTAGAAGACCTCAGACTGTGTGCTTTGGTCCAGGTTAAACTTAGGAGTCTGAGGTCTATTGACTTGAAAAGACATTTAAAAATCCTTGCCCTAGATGTTGGCATAAAAATAAAGTAACTCTTACAAAATATGATGATTTTTTTCTTAATAGGTATATTCTGTTGAGCATTTGAAGGAGGGAGAACTTACAGGGGGGCCCATAACACCTAAAGATGAGATTCATGCAGTGTCAACAACCAGATGTGAGTGAACCTTATCGCCTTTTGCATTCAGAGAAACAAAAAAATGAAACATCGCTGGGTGCCAGTTTTAGGACCGATAAAAAGCATCTTAGAGGTCCTCCATGAACTGTATTGGGAATCTACAACATCTTATGCAGTTGTACACATATGGCTTCCAAGCCATGTGTATCTGCAATGAATCTAAAGAAATTTTTTCTAAATCCTCTATAGTCAAACTAGGAAACATGTCTGCTGTCCTGTTAATTATATCTGACTTTGACACATGAAGGTCTTTTACAGCATAGGAAGGAAGATAGCTCAGCCAGTATCCACCTCTATTACCTATGATATCATGATTTCTTCAAACATCTTATTCACAGTGTTCAAATTAGTCATTTCAGATAAAACCAAACCTGGGGGAAATTCTATGGAACTACTAGGGTTCTACTAAAATATTGCATAATAGAAAATAATTTCTGTTCTGATAGATAAGAATTTTATCTGCACTTGCACAAAAGTAATTTTCTAATTTTTAATTAAATAATTCACTGATCACTTTTTCATACAAGTTGGAATTCACTGGTCATATTTTTTAATTATAAACAGGTTTATACTACTCAATCTGTAATAGTCAGCACTCCGAAGTCAAGAAAAATCAAACCTAGGCTAAACAGCCAAACTGTGCAATGATTCTACTGCTGCTGTAGATTTAGGTCCTATTACAAAGGTCATTAACTGGCTAAGGAGCAGGGAGCAGAATGGGAGTGAGAAAATGCTTTTCTCCATGGTTCATAATCCCATCTGAGCAAGGCTGTGGATGTACTGATTGATCTAGGGCATCTCACTGTAAGACTCTGCGCAACTGAAGGGCTTTCCTTCCACCCACTGATTTAATTTTTCCCCTACGGGAAGTTGGATCAAGGCCAGCACAACTCAGAAGTGCTCCACAGCTGGTATCTCTGCCTGGTACTGGTGATACGATGGGATAGCACAGGGACAGATGGGTTATACCACCACTGCAAGGCTGGTCATGCCATGACTGACCTGTCCTTGTTGCTGTGATGGATCCTCGCTCTGTTTTTGTACGGATGCAGACACTTTCTGCTGGAATACTACCAAGCTGGTCTTAAGGTTGCACCTCAGTATGACCTTGTGTTCACAGTATGCACTCAAGAAAGGAGTGTTTGAGGTGCAGCAAAGGCCCAACAAACATTTTCAGAATGCATACATATCTATTGAAAATGTCAACCAACTACAGTAGCGTTAGCTGAGGTGAAAAACTAAGATTAATATTCATCTTGTGATTTTGGTGATGGAGATGGAAGGAGATATCACTTGTGGGAGAGTAAATCTAAGAGGAAATAGCTTCCAATTCCTGCAAAACCATATGGTGCTGACAGTTGTGTGAGAGGAGATACTGAGACAGAGACTGCCTAATGTAACACCTCCAATGGGCTTGGTGTGCAGAATATAATTGTATTTGATTATCTCTCAGATGAGAACTACACCAAATTGTTCACATCCTCTGATAAGGCTGATTTACGTTGTTAACATTTTTCACATGGCAGAGAGGAATTCCCCAAACACAATCTCATTGCTGGGCCTTCAGCCATTCATCTGCACCTCATTTTACTCAGGTAAATTTAGTACCTCTTTCACATTGCTTCTGCTGTCTTTGTTATAAACACAAAACATGGTGCTCAGTGTTGTGTACATCTCCTCCCTTAAGTGTGTGCTTTTGTGACTTTCCTTGTAACCATGGACCAGAGGATGAGAATTGGGTCAGATGTTTATTTGATAAAGCTTTTTCTGACCAAGGTATTTAATTCAATAATTTTATTGGCCCCTTCATGCTACATATTTATTAGGATTTTATTCCCCCTAGAACAAGGTCAGTTGGCTAAGCAGTAATTTGTTGCTGTAGTAGTTCATCAGAAGGGTATGCAGAAAGACTTCTGTTAAGAGTGAATATTTTGTATGGCAGGTCCATGCAGAACCTCACTAACAAGAACTGAGGAGAAAGCAAGGAGATTTTACTCATCTATACATGAGGAAAGTAAGTGGATTAATGGAAAAAAAATCAACTGCTGGATTTTAACCCAACCTTTCTAGCTTAACAGAAAGGTTTAATAAAGAACCAAACAATGTGGGGAACCTGCACCCTATCTAATATTTCATTTGGCCTGACTCATGACTCCAAGTGGAGCTTGGAGTTAGTGGTTAATAGTCAATGGTTATCAGAGTGTGCCAGTGCTTAACAGCTTATGTTTCTTACAGATATGGTGCTCTTCAACGTCATAACTCTCCAGAATCTGAGGGCTCTACTTGCTTCTCACAGTCCTTACCATAGATTTTTCCTCTAAATGTATCCCTCTCTGTCTGTGGATTTTTGTTTCAAAATTTTATATGATCGTTTTACAACCTTGCAAGATTAACCAGCATTCCATAACAAGGATTTCCACAGCTTGATTCCAAACTGTGCGAAGAGCTGCTTTTATTATTTGTAAACCTGCCACTTACCTTATTTGATGATTCAAGCTCCTGAAGTGTAACAGACAATGAGTAGCCATTTTCCTGATAGCTCATCTTGATTTTGTAGATCTCTGTCATACTCTCTTGTCAAATATCCCTTTCCCAGGCTGAAGTGGCCAAGCACACTTGCCCAACCCTCATATAGAAGTTGCTTCTCTTGGGTAATCTGAGAAGGAAACCCTTTCTTAAAATAATTTTTCAGCTATTTCAAATCCTTGGATTTCATAAGAAAAGATAACACTCACTGTTGTGAAGAAAATAAGAATAACTCACCTACTTCAACATTCTCCCACTATTCAAACAAACACTTAGGGTAACTAATATATATATATATATATATCCTTTTAGGTTTTGAGTGGTTTTATGTAACTGCCCATCTGTAATGCAAGAGTGAAATATATTCTTTGGGTTCCTTTTTCTGGTGGATTGTAAAGAGAAATTGTCCATGGTTCAAACTGGGGTGCAGATAAGTTTGGATAAGGATTCTAAATCTCAGAGAAGTGAATTAGAAATTAAAATGACTTAAGGTAACATATGTTATTCTCATGCCTTGATTAAAAATGGTGAAAAAATCTCTTCTGATCTCTTTAGAGGTGCAACTTTGTCATTCACGTCTGGTTTCACCGCACTGTAACTCGATTATGAAACCACTCCTGACTGATACAGACTTATAAAGAGGATCTATTGCAGTTTGGTTGGGCTTGATTGACTTTTTGACAGCTCATGCATATGGATAAACCCTAAACCCTCTAGAATCTTTGGAGTTAGGGGGATTATTTGTCCACCATACTAAACAATGAATGAAGAGCCTTCCTATGAGAAGATGGGTATTAAACAGGGATTTGATGGCAACCTCACAAGAAAAGGATAGAATCTAAAGAGGAAGAAACAGAGTAAAAGAACATTTAAAGGGTGAATGCTAATTGGGTGGAATTTTTGGAGAAGACATTATGAGATGAACAGAAGGTCTACAGTCCTCTTGGTGCATGTTACCCGAAAAACTTGGAGTTATACCCAGGGATCCTGAATCTTTCCCACTTTTTCATGAAAAAAAAAGAAAAAAAAGGACCTGTTGAAGAAGACAATAAGTGATTAGGAAATTAAAACTGCATCAGAACATATATATATATACACAAATATAAAAATTTACAAAACCTTTTTAGGGATTTTACTTATATTTCAGCTTTCTTGAGATGAAATGAGGAGACAAAAGAAAAATATAAGAAATTAATTACCTAAAGAAGTTTCTGTTCTCTGAATTGATACAAGAATAAGAGGATATCTGATTATAATATCTTGAAGAAATGTCCATTCAACATTGTCGTAAACTACAGATTTTTTTTTATGCATGACATTGCTGCAGCCAAGGCCTTAGCACATCCCAAAAAGGGCTGTATTTTTCAATAGATTTTGGAAGTATGCTCAAGCACTACAAGAATAGACAAGAATAGGTGAGCATTCCTCAAGAATACATTTTTTGAGTGATAACAAATTAAGAAAATCTTAAAGGGAAAATATCAAGAAAAAAAATTATTTGATTCTTACTGCAAATTTTGCCTTCTTTTTAATCCATGAAAGACATAAAAAATTTAATGTTTTTACTATTATGTCATTGCATGTTTCTCGTAATTGAATCTGACATATCTACTTTGCTACTCTAATTGGTAATTAATTTTGAAATTCATATTCTAGTGGATGAATTGGTGATCTAGCCATCTTTTATTGATTTTAATATCAAATGGTTCTTTATCCTGTGCATAATTAAACACATATCACAAGAAAACATTTTTAAATAATCAGAATGAAACCTTTTTACTTATTTGCCACAAGTAATCTATTTTTTAAAATTGATCTGTTAGTGTTAATGAACCAATAATTTCTATTTAGGGTATTTCTGTATAGTCTACTTCAGCTTCATTTGCCAAGTGACAAGTATAATATACTGAATATTTTCTGCTATTGAAAAAAACAGCATTGAAGATAAGTTTTGACTGAAAGTTGTCAATGAACGATAGGATTAATAAAAATCCACATTCTCAGTAAAATCGTATAACATATAAATGTAAATCCAGGATAATTTTGCTGATTTTTTTCCCAACACTTTTTGTTCTCTAAGCAGTTTATTTGATATTCAGTTCACATAAAGCAAATGAATTGCAGTATCTCAGTTTAAAAAACTAGTAGGACTGTATACATTTATTAGTGAAGATTTTCTTGTAACTGTCATTACAATCTTCAGCTCGGGACATTTTTGTACAAATGAGGAATGGCCAACATGTCAAAGAACAGATAAGCAAATAAACCTTTTTAATAAATCTTCCAAATGTAACTTTGAATATTGCCTGTTTATTGAGAAGTTGGAGGAGAGAAAATGAAACCTAAAAAACATTAGAGATACAGAATTATCACATCAAAAGGGATAACCGTGGTTGCAACGGTGTTCACTAATTAAAATTAACTCATTTAAGTAGCAAAGCATTTAATATAGGAATATATATATGATGAAGTAAAACAAGGAAATGTGTCCATATTGTTTTGCACAGGGTATCACAGACATCTTTTTCCAGAACAAATGGGGATTGGTAGCAATACAGTAATCTGGGAAAGAAAATTTCTGAAATTAGTACCAATTTGTGCTGCCTCAACTACTCTCATCTTCCCAAAAGAGCTCATGTAAGAAGTCCAGGCTTTCTTTAGTTTCTCTGTCTTTTGTCAGATCAAGATTTTTGTTTTATCTCATGACTGAAATTGAAATAAAAACCATGTATTATCAACGTTTTTTATTGATGTAATAGCATCTCTTAGCAACCATAAGAAGAAGGCTGTACTAAGCAGACCACAACTTATTAATTCTACCATGTTTCCTGATTAATGTATGACAGATTAGACTGGGAAAACACATTTTTTCTTACTCCATTGGCATCATTATGGCTTATAAAAAAAAAATATTATTCCCAGTTCAGTAAGGTACAATCCACTTTTAAGGATATTAAAAAGATATATACTAACGATTAATTCTCTCATTCTCCACCACCCAAAATAAATAGAACAGAAATTCTCTCAGACCAGCATTCAATAATACAAATCCTCAGATGTGTATATCATCTCATCAGAGATTCATCCAGTTATTACCTGCTAGGAATACATTCATTCTGTATTATCTGCTAGCATTAACATAAGAACAGCTTCTTCTGCCACATATGAGAGCCAGACTATTCACCTCTCCGTTCCCTTCTTTTTCTCAGTCCTTTAATTCTTCTTAACCCACTTGTTTTACAAAAGTCTTACTGGAGATCCAAGGTCACGTCTCAAAGTTGCCAATAATTTACATTGACTAGAGGCTGCATACAACTATTTAAAATATCCCAACCTTGTCCAGCAAATGCTGCCTTCCATTTCCCATTGTAGCGCTTGAATCACTATTCTTTTTCTTCACCATGGGGCCACAGACTTGGGTTGCAGCAATGTCCTCCATCTCCCTCCTGCTTTTCTATAATCACCTAAATATTTCCATTCAAGATAAACCATTACCATTTTGTAACCCACAAACACAGTTGTCAGGATCTGTCTAACAGGAACAACAACCAAATTACCGGTAAGATCCTAGGCATTTTATTTAGGTAACTGAGGTCTGCATTTATATTTAGAATTATTATTTCCAGAACTATATCCAGGTATTCTTCTAATTAATAAAAAATATGGAGTTTTGTAGCTGAGTAACACCCAATCATTAGGGGTCTATATACAGCAACTGCAAGGTCTAATGCTGTGAATTACTTGTCAAAACTTGGGACACAAAAAACCACACTTCCACAAAAAGTTAAATAGAGTCTTGTAGCTGGCACATTTGGCAGACACAGCTAACCTTGCCTCAGTCTGTCCTCAGAGCCAAACAGTAAGAGCTCACAACCCAAACAAGGGCAAAATGAAACCTAGCAGTGCTGTTTATGTCCCACATAATTCAGTGTAACTTTCAGCTTCATCAAAAAGCACAGCCTTGCTCTGTTCTGTCCCCAGCTTCAGGTACGTGGGATTACAGCTGCCAGGGGGTCAGTTGAGCTTGATGCTCAGACACAGAACCTATTTTCGGTCAGGGTTTTTCATCACTTCAATGAGTTGAAGAGATTGATTACATGATTGGCCTTTCAAAACATAAAGAGGGCTTATAAGAAAGATGGGAACAAACTTTTTAGCAGGGTCTGTTATTATAGGACAAAGGACAATGGTTTTAAACTAAAAGAGAGTAGATTTAGACTAGATATAAGGAAGAAAAATTTTTACAATGAGAGTGGTGAAACATTGGCCCAGATTGCCCAAGGAAGTAGCGGATATCCCATCCTTGGAAGCATTCAAGGTCAGACTGGATGGGGCTCTGAACAATCTAATCTAGTTGAAGATCCCTATTCACTGAAGGAGACTAGGATAAAATGACCTTCGAACCCAATCCATTCCATGATTGCTAAATACTGTGCCAGAAAAGGGACTAATACATGCACACAGGAGCAAAGCATTGGAAGAGCCTGACTTTGGCATTGGAAAGGTTAGAAGAAGCTTGACTTTGAATGGCTGCAGATTTAGTGTAACACAAACCTACCCACTGAGTGGTGTTCATCAGTTGCTAACCTGTTCAGTGCAGAGCCCTGTAACACTTCCTATCTATTTGTCCTCTCATTTCCTGTATTTCCCATTATTTCTCTGGACTTTTATTTCAATTTTAGTTATTCTCAGTTTCTCAAGAAGAATTCAGCCACCAGCTCAGATCATCCACTGGCACTCAAAAATCTGCATTCATAGGCAGCTTATGGAATGTCATGTTACATTAGTTGCCCATAAACTCAGTCTTGAGTCACTGTTGTAGAGCCTGGCATGCTGGCTGTTAAGCAGTTCCTTTTTTGTATAGTCATGGTTGTCAATGACCTGAAAAAAAGTTCGCCCTTTTTTCTGCATTGCTAAAACTTGAAGTTGTGGTCTTACAAATAGGAAGAGGAATCATGAACAGATAAAACAGAAAGAGATTTCTTATACCAGGCTTTATAAATTAATTTTCTTTTTTTTTTTTTATTTTATGCCTTTGCTATTTAATTTATGAATTAATTAACCTAAATGAAAAGGGGATATTTTGCTAAAGATGCACATGCCTTACTACTGCAAATAATATTAGCAATAGCCACAGTGCTTTGATATCTATGAAATATATTGCACAAGCAATAAGGTCCCATTTTTAGAGGCATTTAGCAAATAGACACGCAAAATTGTCACTGAGGATAGTTTGTAGGTGCTGAGGCAGTTAAATTTCTTTGTGTTAAGTGCCAGTTAAGCAGTGGGCTGTCTGAATCCTTTGTTTCCGTTATAGTAGTCAAATGAAAATTTTAACAAGAAAACAGGATCAAATAAAACTGAATTTTAGGAAAAAGAAATTCAATAAATATTTTTAAAGCACCTTTGTATTTTAGTACTTGTATGTAAAGGAGTAAGATGAAACCGGAGACATTTCTTTCTATGTAAAAACCCAATGCTGAACATTATTAGGAGTGTGAAAGGCTTTACCACTGTTACCACATCTGTGTTTTTTCACACACCTCCCCAGCTGTCTGCAATTCTCTTCACTCTAAATCTTTCCATAATGGTTTCCCTTAATCTCTTCTTTTGGATCATTTACAGTTTATGTGGAAGACATTAAATTGCCAGAGACAACAATTAAGATAATTTGCCAGCTCAGACATCAAGTGTCTCAGTTAGTGAGAGAAATGCCTGGATTCTCACACTTTCTTGATGATAATTTGTGCAAAGAGCTGCATTAACCAGAGGCTAAAAGCTTTCACACTCCTCTTTATTCAAATACTAGCCTGTTCCTCCAGATCCACCTTCTGGGTTGCTGGAGATATAGACTCCTGAATACCGAAGTAGAATTTGAGCTTTTAAACGGTCCAAGTCATTACTTTAATCATGAAATGTTTGTCAGACTGGAGTGCTAGTACCTCAGCTACTGCATTTTTTTTTTAATCTAGCTCTCCATTAAAAAAATAAACTAATATCATATGAAATAAAATATAAAATAAAATCAGTCCAATTAAGAAGAGTGCCAAAGCAGCCCTAAGTAGTGGGTCTGTCTGATAGAAACAATTTACCTCTGGAGATAACGTAGAGGTCTTATTACTCTGTCCCTCAACATAGAAGGATCACAATGCTGACACATCTTAAATGTCACTGCAAAGAAAAATCAAGTTGGTACAAAATTTGAAAGCACTGCATTTCATTTCAGCTACTTTGCCTGCAGCTCAGGACATCTCCCACTGTAGGACTGAGTGATGGGATTTTCACCCCACCAACCCCCTAATTAGGGGTTTTCTGCTTTCAAAGTCCCATACCAGGGTTTAAAAGATGAGATGGAACCTGTGGCTCGGACTTCAAAGGTGTTTATTCTATTCTTGTCTCAAGCGCTTACAACAGTCACAGTGCACTAAAGAAAAAGCAGCTACAGGAGCACAGACAGAGGGTCCAAGGTCATTTTAAGGATTTCTAATCCAATTAACTCTTAAAGCATATTATATTTACAGTTTTGAACCAATAACTACTACCTATTCTAGACATGCAATTTCTACATCAAATCCATTCTACCAATGTCTCTGTGCCACCGTCACAGCAGAAAAGGGAGTAGACAAAGAAGATGAGTATCCACCCAAAATTCTCCATCTTGCTCTGATCTACTTCCATACTAAAAACCCAAAACTACAGATTTTCATCCTGTGACAAACTAAACTACTATTTATTTTAAATCTTTGTTGTTTTCAATTCATCTATGAGTGTTGGAAGTTTTTCCCATGGACTAAGGTCAAAGACAATGCTTTCCTAGGGTCCCAGCCAGGGTCTTGGACCCCCCAAGACAGTTTGAGGGGTTTTCCACATGCCCTGGATTCCAACAACTGAGGAGTAAAGCAAACCCAGAGAAGACCTGCCACCTTGCAAGATCTGTCTTTTGACTATTTGACTTCAAAGTCTAGTTTTTGGTTTCAATAATCATTAGAAAAAATTACTTCTGAACTAATTTCTACTACACAACCATGGATTTTTCCCCCAACTCCATAAAAATCTAAGATGAGAAAGACAATTTTTACTTGGGAATCACTTTTGACAATTCCCTTTCTTGAATTTCGTGAATTGTGTAAATAACTTTTGTCTCACTGGATTCTTCTGGGCCCTGGTGGTTGTGCAGGAGGACAGAGCAAAGACATCATCCTGACATGTGATCTCTGTGTTATTCATGACATTTTAAAAATTAGTGGAGCTCCCCAAATCACGTCCATTTCATGATAAAATGTGTTGGATAGCTCAGGCATTTCTTGAAAGACCACAAATCTTTTGATCATCCTTGCTTACATTCTCTGAACCTTTTTCAGTTCTAATATATAATTTTTTGACATGAAAGAACCATAACAGCTAGACAGTATTCACTGTGGGGCAAGCCATGGGTTTATGTAAATAGCTTCTGTTTTGTTCTCTATTACTTTCTCTCTAAGCCTTTTTGGGGCAGTTATTTTTACTGATGTTGAATGGGTGTATTCAAGGAACTATTCATCTTAACCCCAAGATGTCATTCTCCAGTGGCTGGAGTGGGTGTGTATGGAGCTCCACATACATAATTTTGTATGTGAAGCGACAATTGTTTAACATGTACGTTGTTTTACGTTTATCTGCTTCCATCTGCCATTTTTTTTGCCCAACAATTTATAAGGACCTTGTGCAATTTGCTGCAATGGATTTCATCCTTTCCACCTTGAAGAACCCTGTGTCATCAGCAAACTGTCACAACACATCCCCTTTTCCTGCTCATTTATGTTTCCGTTAAACAGCAAGTTGGAGAACAGCATGCTGTGTGACTTCACTGCTGACCTTCCTCCATGGAAAAGTCTGATTTCTTACTTACCCTTATTCAGTCTTCCAGAGCTTAAGATACTTTCTATTTTCTTCATTTGGATACAAGTTTCTGGCGTTTTTATTAATACTTGATGAATTCTGAAAATATCTCCTTTAACTTTGATACTGTCATTCCTGCTTTTCTCAAGTTCATCAAAATTGGTTATGTGCATGAGCTCTGCACTTCTCATGCATTGTTTCCCAAAAGTCTCTGTGTTACCTGAAAAGTTTAAATTATCTTACCTACCTTCTTTAGCTTATTTTTTTTTAAATACTCATTTTTATATATATCCTTTTATTTAAATTTAGCACAACTGTAGGGACTATTCTTGTTTGTTTTGTTTTGACCTGTGTTGTTTATTTGGAGAGTTCTAACTACCATGACATATATTTTCAGCATTTGTTTCAAAAATATTTGGATTTTTATAGAAAATGAGAGAAGAGTTTTGATGATCTGTCTGAAAGGTCTCAGATCACTGAACAACAAAATATTCCGAGTTGGAAAGAACTCATAAGGATCATCAAATCCAGCTCCTGGCGCTGCACAGGGCATATGCAAGGAGTCCCACCATGTGCCTGAGAGCAATGTACAAACCATTCCAGAACTCTGACAAGTGCTGTGACCATTTCCCTGGGGAACCTACTCTAGTGCCCAACCACCCTCTGAATCAATAATCCTTTTCCAGTATCCAACATCAGCCTCTCCTGACTCAGCTTTAGGCCATTTCCTCAGGTCCTGTCACTGGTCACCAGAGAGAGGAGATCAGTATCTTCCCCTCCTGTTCCCCTCACCAGGAAGCTGCAGACCACAATGAGGTCTCCCCTCAGTCTCCTCCAGGCTGAACGGACCAAGTGCCCTCAGCCACTCCTCATAGGGCTTCCCATCAAGGCCCTTCAGCATCCTTGTGGCCTTGCTTTGAACATTTCCTGATAACTGGATNTGGGGGGAGGGGTTGTTTGGGTCCTATTCGGAGGTTCCCTCCCAAAATTTGCCCTAAACCGGGACACAGTGGTAAGGATAGACCCCAGAAATCTAACTAGAGAAGGGGAGAAATGAAGGGGGGCTAAAGAATACAAAAATACACACAGCAGACAAAGGCAAGAGAAAACGGATTTGTGCAAAACTCTGTGGATCAGAGGATGATGGAAACAGAACTTCTGACCCCTCAAATATCAAGCCTGGAAGCAAAATTATTATGTGATTATTGTTTGCAAAAAAGAGATAGAAGAGTCCTGCTGAGCCCCCAGGACATCTGTTGCCCCACAGAAACCACCCTTTCTTCATTCAATCTTATCTTCGCCACAGAGAGATAACCTATTCCTATGCATGTTAAGTCCTTACTTTTGATCAATATGCATTGGTTTTCTGTCTTATCCATAGGTTATCAATCAGAGATTGGTGTTTTAATTTTTTTTAAATATTTTAAAATGTGTACTTCTATTGTGAAGATCCAGCTCATGACTGATGTCAGCAGGCACTCTAGTAATAGAAAAAATACTCCTAGAGTGAGCCAGAGATGTAGGTCTCCTGAGGTACAGGCCCCAAATGTTCTCCAGGAGAGCTACCTTCCTTGTAATATACATTTTTACTTTCATTCTTTCTTCAAATAGAATATCCACACATAATGTAAGTCAGTTTTTACTGTAAGAAAATCTTGACTCCAAAAAATCTGTATCTCCTCAAAAAGTTCTAGGTAGTAGATTTCACTGGAACACAAGGGGAACAAATGTTATTAAACATATCATTAAATATTATTCCTTCCACTTGTGGTATGCCAAAATAATATATGTTCCAGATGCATTCCCTTTCAGAAAAATATAACAGGCTCCAGTTCCATCTCTTCTTGATACTCTAGATGTAAACCCTATTTTAGCGGTGAAAACATAGGCAAAAAATAAAAAGCAAAATACAGACTACAAAAAAAAAAATTGTTTTGCCTTAGAGGAAATGTCTCATTTTTGAAAACCTCATACTGGGCAAACAAAAGCAAAAGTATCTGTTGATGCAATATTTATCACCCAAATCAGTAATGTCGCAATGATCAAAGAAAATATATTTACCAGTAGAGTGCTGGGTATAAATGTTGTTAGAGTTTGAAAACAGGAATCATAAAAATTGAATCCTGAATACAATTTTAATACATTAGACTCCTGACAACAGCTCTGTTCTGTTATATTTCTAGTAAAAAAGAAAATACTATTGTAAAGACCACAAGAATAACTTCTGAAAAGATGTTCTTTTCTTAAAACAAATTAAAAAAAGAGGTGATAAGGCTTTACAATATTATGCTTTAATGAAAATTCAGCAATGTGCTATGACAAAACAACTAAAAAGAAAATCTTTTCTTTGAACTTTTGCTTTCTTTTCATGCAATCACATATAGGAAAGAAAGGTGACTCTTTCTAAAGGATACAGTCTGTTTCTGCTTCACCATGGCATATAAGCCTCAACCAATGCTTGATTTCGTTTTTTCTGTCCTTCAGACACATTTTTCAGAGGGGATAAGTGAACATTTATTTACAGTAGCATTTACATCATTGGATATGAGGCCTTGATGGTAAAGAAAACTTGAGGAATAAAGGGGAAATAGCAGGTTTTCCCCTTTATTTACAAGTGTATTCAAGATGGCTTTAAACTGAAAGAAGGCAGGTTTAGATTGGATATTAGGAAGAAGTTCTTTAATGTGAGGGTGTTTATCCACTGGCACAGGTTGCCCAGAAAAGCCGTGGATGCCCCATCCCTGGAAGTGTTCAAGATCTGGGATGGGGCTCTGAACAGTCTGGTCCAGTGGAAGGTGTCCCTGCCCGCGGCAAGAGTGTTGGAGCTAGATGATCTTTAAGGCCCCTTTCAACTCAAACCATTCCATAATTCTATGAATCTATGATGATTTTTTCAAACCTATAGGATTTTTTTTTTAGCTAAATTATAACCTTAAAGCTGGTACTCAGTGAGAGGCAGAAACTGTGGATGAGAATGTGAACTTGCTATTCTGTTACTAGAATAATATCTATTGGGGAGTTTTGCCCACTAAAAAGTGAATTTTGCAGGGAATTCTACTATCCTACTATTTTGATTACTTTCACCTCTACTTAAACTCAAATAATAAACTGAGAATGTCTTCTGTGAATCACTATCTTCCAGCTGACACTACCCATCTTTCCAGCTTCAAGTCATGCAGTTATTGACCCTTTACCTTGTCAGAAGTTCTAACTTCCTAAACATAGTGGGAGTTTTTTGTTTCATCCTTAAATTTTGTATTGTTCTGTTTCCCTGGGTTTGATCACTGAATGGAATGAGTATTGCATTTGTTCTATAGAGATTAGGGAAATTTTTTTCACAGTACACTGAGGAACTAAAACAATAACCTTACAGAGAAAATTTGAAGGAAAGTTTTACCTCCAGGGTCTAGGCCACAAACTGAAAATATTGAGGCAACCATAGGTGACAACCGTGAACAGATTGTACTTTCTGCAGTTCCAGCAGGAATTACAAGTGCTTACCATTTGCAAGACTGAGTGGCCCAACATCTCCTCTTCACACGCCCATTTATACTGGTTTTAGTGAGCTTAGGTGCTGGTTCAGTGCTGTAAAGACCTCAACCTGTATCTTCAGAGGTTTGAATCAGAGAACAACCTATAATTGTTACCCATGTCACTTTTTTCCTAGTTCCACTAGGGCAATAATAATTTATTCTTTAATTTTCTTAACAGCAAATGATGGTCTAGTTTTATAATAATTATTGCCACTTTTGTCAAGACAGCTGGAGTCAGGAAATTGGTCATATTTTGTTTTATTCTCGTTCCAGGGAAGCAGTAAGCGAGTAAGGACACCAGGTTATGTAGAGAACATTACAAAAACCTCTTTTTCCTTCTGGTTTCCTTGACAGAGTTAATTTCTCCAGTTACAAGCAAGCCCGAGGTATCCAAATTTTGGTGAAACTTTCCAATAGTCTGTTGATTTCTTCTTTATTGAGGAAGTCATATGACTTCCACTCAAAATGACAGAGGATTTGGAATAATTTCATCTCCCTCTTGAACAGAAATTCAATTAATTTATCCTGATTTTACAGGTTTTATGTAACTCTCTCTTTTACCCTATTAATTGTATCTCCATTTTTCTACCTGCCTTTGGACAAATCAGAGCCTTGTTTTCAAGTTTTTGAAAACACTATTGTAATAACTCTCAATCCTTCTGCTCTTCTTCTGTCTTCTAGAAAAGTTCAGAAATTAATGTTTTCTGGTTGTACAAAGAAGACTCATTTCTTTACACAAGAAGAGTGAAATATTCTGATTTCACTTGATTTCTCAAACATTGTTCTTTGTGCAGAAAATTGTCATCAACACCATTCACCGTAATTACAGGAAAATAGCACTAAGAGCCATAGTACCATATCCAAGTTATTTTTAGTTTTTCTTTACAATGCTCCTGAACAGTAAAATTATCTTTAGCTTTTTGAAGACACCACTCCTGTAAAGCAAACTGCTCCCCTAGCTTTATACAGGAAGCTTGTGGTACAGCACACATTTTATCCCTTAAATCCCAGTCTCACACGGTCTGCTCGTCACAGCAAACATGGCATTTTTTCCACAAGGCACAGTGGATGCTGCCTTGCCCAGCACCTAGATGCTGTGATTGCTGTTTCATGTGGCAGCCTACTGTGGACCACTCCCACAGCTGCCCTGACTAAATTATATGAAGAACGCATTTTGCCAAAGCTGAAGAAAGTGGCAATCTCAGTCTCACACAGGCAGGGCTCTGTTGTCATCAATCTCTATCATAGCAGTTAACCTAACCCTCATACTTCTATTTTTTCCTAAGGAAAAAAGTAAATATTCAGAGTATCATGCTGTTAGACTGAAGTTCAATGAATCGTTCAAAGGCAGAGCACAGAATCTGCTTTTTCAGCTCTTGCTGTTTTAAAAATAAAAGGTCTTTTTGGGTTTAACTTATATTTCATGTCATGTTAGACCTGACTCTGCTTCTAAGTGTTGGCTGGGTAAAATTATAAAACTAAACTTTTAAAATAAACTAAAAGTGTAGTTGAGAGGGATTATAGTGAAAAAGCTTAACTTATTTATTGGTAATTATATGGGGTTTTATTATTTTCCTTGTCTAGAAAATAGCAATTTCAGTCACCAAGATAGAATGGCGCTTGTTATTCTGTTATGCTCTCATTTCCTGTTATTCTTCAATGCTGCAAATCTAATGAAGGGTCCTGATCATCCTTGAGCCTTTTGGTTTCCCTGCTCCCACATGGTATCTCCCAGCAGGTTTTCAAAAGCTCATGGCCATTGCTGGTTTTCTATAGCTCCTGCTGTTGTTATTGCTCACATAACTGGTACCACAGTCCTGAGGAGAAGCTACAGCAAAACAAACCCAGTGCAGGCTTTGAATGGAGATACATACCCTGAAGTGCAATGCCTGATGTATTACTGTTTCACAACATCTGCTGTGGCACCAGAGGAGAGCCCTCTGAATTTATCCAGGATGCAGGAACACTGTAATGGGCAGTATCATACAAAGAGCACGTATACTGTTATGGGGCTGTCTTTTTCAAAAACACAGACGTAGTAATGCAGTTTGCTTTTTAAGTACTTGCTTTATTATTATTATTATTAACATTTCTTATTTCTGTTACGATGACTTTATCAAAAGTTGGTTACTTGTCTGTAAAATGCATTTTTATTTATGTTGTGAATTTTCAGTGCTTTAAGATAACTGCCACAAGAGCATCCAGGCAAGTTCTGAAGCAAAATCTACTTACAGAGTTTCTTGCTTATTCATGTGGTTTTTACTGGTTTCTATTTATTCATTTCTTCTCCAACACCATGTTGAGCAAGTAAAATCCCATTTTTAAAATGTTGTTAAATGAAAGAACTGGCAGTCTAAGAAGTCTGAGAATCTGAAAAGTGCAAGCACAGCCAGTAGCATTTAGCTAATGTCTTCAAAAGGGAAGCACAAGGCAATAAGAAAAGAAGATACTTTCTGGTCTGTTCTTTGAAAGGGGCCTCAGTAACCTCTTTCTCAGTCAGTAAACTCAGTCAATGCATGTAAAAGAGGTTTAAGGATGTATCATAATGCATATATACAAAGGGATAAGGGCTCTTTTAATGACCTATGGTACTGACAAATTATTTAATCCGCCCGCCTAAGCTCCAACTCAGCTGTGGCAGTCACTGCATTGGAGAATATCATCAAAGCTTCAGGCATTTCATGATACACAGTTCACTGCTGAGGAAACAGTGGTTTTTTGAAAACCATATTCCCCTTGATCTCTGATTTCCAATAGGGAAAATTTTATAAATCCCTGAACAGGGACTAGAATAAGCCGTGCTGTAAAACCAAAAAGTATCTTCTGTATTTTTATCCTCCAAAAATGCGGTTTAAGATTGAATAGGATTTGTTACAAATCACAAATTTTAGTGGTGCAATGTGAAGTTTTGCAAATGAGACACTTGACTTTCTTCTTTTTTTTAAGGGGAAATTTTATTTTTAGACTGAATACATTCACCCTAAATGATGCAAAGAGCATAAAAAAATAGTACAGATTCTTTGTCTTTTTATGAGTCAAACTGGAAACAAAATCATTAGGGATCAGCTGAAAACAAATTTGAGTATTTTGACGTGTTTTCCATCTCTGTCTCTAATAAACACAAAACATAAAATAAATTTAATTAATAAATTTTATTTTGTATAGGTATAAGTATACTCCCACGTTCTCTCACCCTTTTTAATTTTCCTTGTTTTCCTACGCATCTTCCAGGTTTATACCTTTCCCTACTTTTTCTGTCTCCTCACACACACACTTTCTGGGGTTTTTAATGTGCAAACATAAATTAAGCAATGCTGTGGTCCAACTTTTTTAAACTCTTAGTTCAAACTAGACTAGATAGCAGGAAGAATAAGTCATCCACACCATCCTTCTTCAAGCACTGCATCACTGCTGCAGTCCAATTACATTACGTAACTGTGGCTGGTAAAAAGCAGTTCACACTGTAAAAGAGGTTTCTGAATAATAGCAGACATAATAACGTAGTGCTGACAGATCCTGACTGACAGAAAGAGACAGGTCATCCCATTAAACGAAAACATGGAAGATGGTGAGGATGACAGTGGTAATAATACTGTAAATCTCAGCTTCTGGCCCTTTGCATATTAGAGGCGATAAATTTCTGTGACTTTTTATATATAAGTGTATATTCTCATATAAATTTCAGAGTTGAAACACTTAATCTAATTAACTGCTTACCCTCAGAGGAACTCAGCATTTATGTTAAGGTTTTTTCACTCCATTTTCACCTGCTCTTCTGGAGTATCAGAAGCTCATGGGAAGAGGCAAGGGACAAGAAAGCCAGTTAATCCCTTCATGGTCTTTCAGCATCAAAGCAAAAAGAAACCAAACAGGACAAATACCAACAGACTCAAACCTAGTCCTGTGCAAAACACTTTAAGTAGACTCATATACTTGTATATATATGTATAGATAAATGAGCATTATGGCTCTGATCTGCTGTATGCTGACATTTCCTTGTCAATTGTTGTCTACTTGTACTCCTATCCACTGACTATTGGTGGAAATGTGTAGCTGCTGGAAAAAAAAAGCCATTTTTCCTCCTTCTAAATGAAACATTTTGCTTCGGGGTTTTTCATGTGTGCGATGAAGCAACACTTCAAACTGGTTTAAGCAACCAGTTGAGAAATTGGATGCCTTTTACGTATTATTGACATACTGCATTCACACCTGCCCAAATTTTATACTAGAATTATTTTATCAAGGTATGGAGACATTGTATCATATTAAATAATGTCTTTAGGCTGGTTGTAGGCACACTGAGATCCACTCCTGACTCAATCCAAAGCAGAAAAAGCTTTGGATATTATTCCTTCTGCCTCAGTTTCCCTTTTTTCAATACAGAGTATGCTCCTGCAAGAACAGGTTAACTCTTACAATGCATTTGAATAAGACCTGTCACCCATATTTTAACTCACCCTAGGTTTCCTAATATCCTCAGAATATTCTGAATATTCTGGAAGGTTTTGAAAATCCTTGAATATTTGGAATCTCCAAAATAGAACTATTGACAAGTGAGGCCTAAATACTTATCCCATAAATCACAACATAAGCAAAGGATTTGCCATAAATACACTCATCTCTGCTTCCTTCCTTCCTCAAGAAAAGATGAGGGGAGAAAAGATTGTCATTGCAGTATGCTCTGAGTTCAAATAAATTTGGGGTGTGAAGTTCCATCTGGGGTCTGAACTACAAACCTAAAAATTACCTTCCAGCCCCTGCAATTTGTTAGTAATATTTCCTGGACCTTAGCTGACCTCTCAAGCAACAGCAACAGAGCATCTTTCCTGCTGTGATTTTGAATTGCATTTGCAGGACTGACTTAAGCAAGGTACAGTCCTCCACTTTCTCTGCAGAGGATCTAAAGAATTAGAAGGATTAGTTTGAAACTTCAAGAATTTTGTTGCAGAATGGGATCTGGCAGTTTGTCTTAGTACTTGATAATTCTCACCACCCCAGTTTTGCCCTCAGATTGTTTCTGAACCATATTTTAAGCTTAGTCCCTCTGCGGGCAGATTTCATAGCACCTCTAAAGGCTGAATTGAGGAACTCCTCTCTCCAGTGGCACTGTAGGTCACCCAAGTGCACCAATTTGAAATTTTTGTGGCAGTGTAGCCATTCCACCCCTGGAAGGAGTAAGGTCTGGCCCTGAACTATCCAACATCCTATGGTAAGGTGTAAGGAGGGAACACATGGGGCAATACAAATTTTCAAAGCACTTTGCACAGTTTTCATTAGCAAATCTCTACGCATTTTTATTATTCATAAGATTGAACCTGAGGAAAACTAAGCCAGAAGCAGAACATTTTAGTTTCTGCATAAAGAATCATCCAGATTCCGTGACTGGAGTTATCTCCTGTCTTTCTGTATCCCAGTGTATCTCACTCCTAGCTGTAATTCTGCAAGGCAGAACGTTATAAAAGTTCTCTAAAATAAAACCTCATGATTAGCAAACTCAGTTGGAATATGGAGCTCTGTGTCCAGATCCTCCCCACTGTGAAGGGCCTACATCTTCTTCCTAGAAAAGAGTCTAGGAGCATTGGCAGAACGTAAGAGGCAAACGGCCCACTAGGTAGTTGGATAATTTCATCATACCCTGGCAAGAAATAAGCAGAGACCACAGAACATTTTAATGGTGTTTTGGTGTTTTTCAAGTGCTGAGTGAAGTTCAAGTGCGCTTCAAGTTGGACGAGTTATGACACTGTTTAAGCCTTATTCCAAGCAGATAACTTTTTTGTCATTAAAGAACTGATATTTAAAGTGTTTTCTGAGACATAAATATGTCACAGACTTTTCTCTGAAAGCAAAGAGGGCTCACATTTGCTTTAAAATTATGTCTAGAATCCTCAGAGCTGTAAGACCTTCACAGGGTACTCATCTGGAGATGAAAAGTGATTCTCCAGACAGCAGGAGGAGCTTGAGCATGTCATTGCATGACTGGATGAAGAGCAACTAAGGGTAGAGGCAAAGCAAGAGCAGAGAACGACACATGGCACAGCCATATATGTCTGCAGTGGGATATCTAAGGTACTGCCCTCTGAGACAATGCAGCAGTGCTGTTAAATAATTCATTTATTTTCCCTAAATAATATCAAAGCTTATGTCTCAGGTCTCTGCTTCAGAGTGGAAGGAAGTACTTTCCACTCACAAGGACCTTTCAGGTCTGACCTACAAGGTGTTTTTCCCTATCTTTTTTTTCATTTGGCCAATATCAACTTAAATAAGGAAAAAAAAAAAAAAAGAAAGAAAAAACCCACAGCACCTTAATTATAATCTCTTCCTTGTTGTAACAGAAGCCACAAAACCTAAAGAACACATTTTGGCTGTCTCCCCTGTGGATATTTCAAGGTTGAATTGGCAGCAAATAATTATTAGCTACTGGCATGAGTAGAGCTGCTGCTTCTCATCAGGAACTTGAAGTTTCTCCAGAAACTTGTACTGCATCCCTGCCAAAGAGTTTGTTACTGAGTGAGAAATTTGGGATAAAAGAAAAATGAGCATACAAAATGTTTTTGGAATTTACCCCATTCTGCTCTCCATTGTCATCAAAATATTACTTCATCTGTTCAGGATCATATACTTCATATTTTGGGGAGTTGAAGGACTGCAGTGCTAGGTCCCAGATTTAAAGGATTAAAAGTAACAGAATCTTTCAGGGAAGTTGCACATCTTGACTATGAAACATAGCTCATCATATTTCACAAGATCAAGATGAGTTTAATTGAACCACAAGAAGATATATCAGAAGAATAATGCGCATAAATGGCACAGCTGTTAATTCTTCCTCGTCTATGTCTGATCCAATTCTCACTCAAAAGGATTCATTCCAATTAGCTTAGCAGAAGATGAATTAGACCCACAGAGTGGATCCAAATTACAATGAAAGGCCTAGGAAACCTTTGCTAATTTCTGTAAGCAGTAAATAGGCTCCTTATTAGTATAAATGAAATTGGTGCTGAAATGGATTGAAGTGGTAGAAAGGATTTCTGTTTGTCTTTGCAGAAAAATAAAGATTTTTCTATATTTGTTTTTCCAGATTGATCAGAGTTACATGAATACAAACAGTGTTATTCAGAGGTCAATGCATTTTGTACCAAAGCCTAGAAAATATTCCATCTTTGTCAGAAAGAAAATCCATTTTCTAAGTTTGATAGACCAGAATGTTCCTGTAGTAACACAGATTGGTAAAAATATAACTGAAAAAAATCTCAGTTTAATTTCCTTTATATGTCCATCAGTCTAAAATCATTATTTAAACTTTTTTGCCTCTCTGCCTTCTACCTTGGATAACCTAGAATAATAATCCTTAACAGAAGCATAAAAGAATTACGGCAGCAGAAAGGATCAGTGGATGGAAAGTGGGACTCTGATCTTATCTGACTTTGATTCATAAGCGCTTGAACAAAAATCAGTCGCTACAGAATTAGATGTCTACAGGTGTCTATGTTTGTCTTCATAAATTCATTTCCCTAGATTCTTTTTATTGGCAGTGGAAAGACAGAGGATTTTGTGGAGCATTGTTTATTTGAGCTATTTTTTACGTTTACATTAGAAAGAGCTGACTCATATCTCCAAGGTGCCTAATTCTTTCTAACTACTATAAAGACTTTCTAGACAAGCAGCTTAGGTTTAGACATCCATATCTGCATGTATAAATCCTACTCAGGGTAGTTCTCCACCTTTTTTTTTTTTTCTTTTTATTCTTCCCTGTGCTCAGATGTTCAGCTGTTCCAGACAAGAATATATTTAGCTGCAGAGAAACTTTGCCTCATTGAATATTAGAGAGACAGTATTCATATACTCCATGCTTTGAAATGGCTGCAGAGACATTTAGTGGAAGTGTTATTTCTTTATGCAAAGGACATTCTACAGTTTCTCCAGCTGTGTCACATGGATACAACTATGACTAGATTTTAGGCTTTCCTCTAACTCTACTATGATCTGAAAATTATGTTGCTTTTCCTCAGGATTCAGTTACACTGGGGTTGTCCCTCTTTGCTCTATTGCCCTCCTGGAATTCTACAGCTGAGCTGCATCCCAAAATGCCTACCAGCTGAGGAGTGGGTAACCTCACATAGTGAGTGCATTTTCCCCCTGCTCCCCTTTCCAGAGTACACACATCACCTCCAATTTTCTGCTGGAGGAAAGGTACCGTGCTATTCAACTTCTCACCTACCTCTGCCTCCCTTTATTGCACTTGCTTTTGCTTTCCCAAGCCTTTATTAAAATAGTTCCAGCATAATTCCCAAAGGAAAAAGGTATTAATACGTATGAAGGATACCTTATTAAAGATTAGTTCTGTAACGTGCCACTAAATGGGCGCATGTATCTCCTTCCTAGCTCTGGATGGCTGCAGCATGCTAAGTATTCTATACTGTGCCATAAAATGTCACAGATCACCTCTACAGCATTAAGGTTTGCTTGTTTCCTCTCAGCAAAAGCAGCTAAATCCCCGGTCCCTCTGTCTTTTTACCCGTATTCATATTAACTTTTACAACAGAAGTCATCTTCACTGATCATTAAGACTGAACCAATGATATTGCCTACAAGTTTAGGGGCAACAAAAATGTGCTAGTGTCTGCTTGTGTTGTATATGTGATTAATGTTTATGGTGAAGAGGGATTTGATCTTATATCTTCTCCCCTATCAAACCATTTTTTAAGAACAGAATCTATTTCTTCATCCTCTTTCACACCACATCAATTTAAGCCATCTCTGAACACACAGTAGATCTTTTCCACCTCCAATTTCTGAGATTTATTTACTGATGCCTATGGCAAGGGATGAACAAAGCGGTAAGTACAATATATGACTGTTAATAGCTGCATTTCAATGCTGGTCATGTTTGAGCCTTTTACTGCTGGGTAATAATAACTTCTTTATGAATGTTTGGAGATAACATACGTCTCATCACCTTGTTTCTTATGGGGTGGAACTGTAAACAAAATATTTTATGAGTACTTGTTATAAAATTTTAAATAAATCAAGTTACTCTCTTAGCCTGGCTAAAAATACTCTTTCCACAGGTTGGTTTCACCCTCTTTCTCCCAGGTGAAGATCCCAGATCAACTGTCAGTTTCATAGACATCACACCCAGTATTACCTCTTGTATTTCAAAAACTGTTTGGAGTTCAACCTGCTTAGAGTCCTCTGGGGAAGTGGGGCTTGTTAATGCAGACCCAGAAATATACAAATATATAGTTCTTGCAATGTAGATAAGTTACAGCACGGGCAAAAGAGCTCTTATCTGTTTGGACCTTCCAGAGGAGCCATCTTGGTTATCTGACCTGGCCATCAGGTCATGAAATTAAGCAAATTAAGCAAATTCCATCTCAAATCAATTAAAAGATGTCACTGTAGCCAAAAGATCTTGACTCAAAACTCTCTGAAGTTCCAATTCAGGCTCCCTTGGCTTTGATGGCATCTTACTCAAAGATCTATTTCACTGCTTTTTCTTATCCCAAGTTCCTTTGAATTCAGAATTCAACTCTGTGAAAATGCAGATACAGACAAAAATACAGTTCACCTGTATCAGTTCAAACTGTTTTCTTTCTGTTTAGAAACACATCTAACTTATTTCAGCTGACCTCTTTCAACTGGTAAAGTAGGAGCTGACTTTCAGGGCTGCAACATTAGTCCCACGTCCAAGAGGGACACATGTATCTTGATCTAATTTATGCAAAGCCAGTGCCAAAAAGCTCCAAAAGTTTTTGCTTGTCCAAATTCAATGTACTTATCTTGAAGTTACACATCTAAGGGGATAAATTGCTATAGGTTCCATTCATAAGCAATTGACAAATACAAGTTTCTCTAGAGGGCAATGAAATCTGTTAGGATAATAATTGCTGAAGGTACCTATCCATACACATTAACAGTATAAACTTAGCAGAGTAGTGAAAGTTCGTCATGTAAGCCATCAAGTTGATGCCCAACTTTTTGTGCGACAATCCTGGATGTATTTTTGACTTAGCATCAACAGACATTAGCATCATAGACTAGAATCATTAAGGTTGGAAGAGGTCTTTAAGATAATTTTTGCCCAGCTTCCTCTTTCTTGGTACGCATTGCTCCTGAGCTAGGAGGAGGCTATCTTTGGACATTAACCGGATCTCTCTGGCACTTTCCATCCAGGGCTTTATGCCATATTCTCTACCAAGCAGATCCTTGAAGAGGTCAAATTCTGCTCTCCTGTTCATGTTGTGCACCCTCCCCACTGCCATAAGAGTTTTAAACTCCACCATTTCCTGATCGCTACAGCCCAGGCTGCCCTTGAGCTCAGCATTCCCCACCAGACCCTCCTGGTTGGTGAGAACAAGGGCATACAACATGGCTCCTCTTGTCATTGGGTTCTCTATCATTTGGAGAAGGGAGTCGTCATCAACACATCCAGATTTTTCTGGTTTGCTTGTGGCCTGTGTTGTTCCTCCAGCAGACATGAAGTTGGCTGAAGTCCCCCAGGGAGGATGATGACTTGTGAATATGAGGCTGCTCCTCCCTCTGTAAAGCCATCTGCTCATTCTTCCTGGTCAGGCAGCCTTTAGCAGGCCTCCACTGTAATACGGCCTATCCCTGCTCTCCCTAGAATCCTGACCTATAAACTCTCCATTGGGTCATCATCTGAGAGCTCCATGGAACAGCTCCATGCATCATGGTCACTGACATGGTGGGACACCCCATCTTCTCCATCATCTTTCCTTCTCTTCCTAAAGAACCTGTATCCTTCCAATTCAAAACTCCAGTCATAGGCACCATTCCAACACATCTCTCTGATGCCAACAAGATCACAGCCCTGCAGACATGCACACAGTTACAGACAGTTCTTGTTAATTCCCTGTGCTAATGCATCTCCATAGAGGTATGCAAGCTGGGTCCCCGATGAAGTTGACTCACTGGTTGGAGAGGCTGGAATGCCTTTGTGTTGCTCTTCAGGTGCTCTCTTTCATATCTTCTATCCTAAAACAACCTCTCAGGTAGCTTCAGGACAGAGTCTCACTCACAGAATGCTCAGCTGTGAATAGTGGAAGGGAAGGCAGAGTATCATTGCCTTCATACCATCTGAGAGTAAGGCCTGCAGAGAGTAGGGTGAGACATCCTGGCTGCAACTCACAGGAGGCTTAGAAGGATAATTTAACATTGATTTTTTTTTTTTCAATTTCTAGATCTTATATTTCTCTGTTTCTCTAACCTGCCACTTTTTCACTTTTTTTTTCACTCTTGCTGTGAGTTGTATGCCTACACTGAGAGAATCTCTGCTGTAGATTTTGTCAAAAGGATTTCTGTAGCAAAAGAAACATTTCTGTTGTTCCTTACTCCCACTCAGAACATTAACAAGAGCAGGATAATGGATTCCTATCTACATGCCATGACAGTCTTTCTATAAAAGTGCGTATACGGTAAAGTGCTTGTAGCTTGCTAACAGCTACAAACAGTTTTTGTATTGATACCACAATATATTCTCAGCATTTATCATCAATTCTCAACAACAAACTATGTCCTACACTGAGGGTGTTACGTTTTAATCTCCACTGGGAGCAGAGTAATGTGATGTGTAAAGGAGATGTAAGGCCTCTTTTATGTTCTTTTTTTACATTAAAAACCCATTGAAATGCTGCTAAAATCTAAGAAAATAATGAGAAGCTACATATTGCAAGACTCAATATTTGAGGACAATGAAGGTGGAGGGACATAAATTATGTGTTTTCTGAATTTTATGCAAGGTTTTTTTTCCTTGATCGTACCACATTTCATGTATTTGTGATATTTCAGTGTTGCATATAGATAAACCGTAGGACATTCAAGATCAAACATAACAGGGCTTTTTCAACATGTTTGATGCCAGCTTTTTAAACCTCAGCTGTGAAATTTGATATCAGTAAAACATTCAAGGATAACTATCAAAATTAACATCAGTGAGTGTTCACTAATGGGAAGTAAAGATGGCGAAATCTACATCTCTTTTTCTCTGCTCACTACATGCAGAATTACAAAACCATGGAATTCAGAGTGAGGAAACACCAGATTGGTTTTCCTAGTCATTTCATATGATATCCCACACTCAGTTTGCTAAAGTTTCCTAGAGCTTCTATGTTCTACACATCTGCAAAAATAAATTTTAGCCCTTCAGATACGTTGATATGCTGGAAAACAAAACCTCTCCCTGTGGCTTGTAACAGTGTCCTGCGTAACATCTGAATTACTAGGAGAAGCTTTGCATTTTACCCACTAAGTTCTTCCCCAGAGCTTCCCTGGTTTTACCCTCTAATTATCATAAGACTACTTGAAGGGGAAAGAAGAACACTGTAAATATAATATGTTTATCTAAGATATTTTCTCCATTCATCTCAAA
Organism: Donacobius atricapilla; assembly: GCA_013397315.1. NCBI lineage: Eukaryota > Metazoa > Chordata > Aves > Passeriformes > Mimidae > Donacobius > Donacobius atricapilla. The sequence goes on along the minus strand of WBMY01007047.1, from coordinate 1,177,456 downwards.
AGTTGAAAGATAGTGAAAAGCAGCATCTTTTCATCATAAGAATATACATTAAAATATATTAAATGTGTGAAATTACATTAAAACACACTCAATTAGGAAATTTGTATTAATGTGATGATAGAAAATATTTTCAAGAAAGGTGACTTTAGTCTAACTTCACTGATATGAGTGTAGCTGCACTGATTTATATCAGCTAAGGGACTGGACCAACATGGTAAGTCCAAAAAATAGCACTAAACATGTAAGTGGTCAACACATCACCACATACCACAACACTGCTTGTACTTCAGTATATAAACATGTGGCTGTCATTCGATTTCACAGTCATACAAGCTCAGAATGTTTCAGCAGGCTTTATTTGTTGACTAGCATGAATTTGAAACTATATGCAGTATGTTTGAGTTACAAGTTGCTGAGGATTCAGCTCAGGTTTTCTACTCCTATTGTCATTGCAAGAGTAATGAAAGAAAAGGCAAGAGAACTCATTTCCAAAGGAAACAAATATCTTTACTGCTTACTACTGTGCTCATATGAACTGTCTGATGTGCCTGGGAAGATTTTAACCAAGCGAAAGCCACATTTGTTCCTAGAATTTCACATTAAAAGTCAAAGCGTAGGATTCATGAAGCTAACAATTTCCAGATCGCTCCATCCCCGCTTAGATAAATGTTATAAATGATCTTTCAGGGAAACTCCTGTGACTCTGTGACAGTCACACCAGCCAGAGAACTTTTCTCCTGAGCTGATTAATATCAGGTTACCACCTAATCCTGACCTATCATGAATCACCACAGAGCTAGGAACACACAGAGAAATATTAGCAATCAGATAGAAAAGTCTGGAAGGAAAGAGACTCCCTTGCCTGACAGATGCAGAAATAAGTGCTGTGGCAGGCTGTTCAGATTTGGAAGGCCCTCTTTGGAAGGCTGCTCTCACAGCAAAGGGGATCAATATAAAAAAATCTAATACATTATCTTTGTTTACATCCTAGGCACAACAGTGTAAAAATCCTCACCAGGCTAAGGAGCCTGATGGGGCGTGATGGATGCCCTGTTTAAATGATGCCTTTGAAAGCTTTCACAATGCTCTGACAGAAGACTCACTGGAGAATAATGACTTCCCCTTAAATTACAAGAGCCTGGGATGAGAAGGCAGACAGTGTGAATGTTGCACTATAAATTCAATATATTCAACTTCTTCTAGTGCTAAAGAGCAATTGTTTGTGGTGAAAACAAATCCAAGATTCATCTTTGACCCAAGGATGTTTTGGTTATCAGTAATGAGAAAGCTGCGACATTTTATTTTGAATTATTTTTTCTACTTACAGAACATGCTTGCAATCAACAATAGAAATGTGCTTCAGGCTTGAGTTTGCTACTCTGGAAATCCATAGAAAAAGTAATACATAAAAGTTCAATGGAGGCACTCAAGTGTGCATTGTGTATTTTTCTTAAGTGTGTACTGAGAGTGTACCAGTATAGCTATCTGTTATACTGAGTTACGAAGTTTGGAATAATAGATGAAATATCTGGAGATGGAAATATTGCAAAAAAATAGATATTTCTTAGATAAAGAAAATACTTCATACTAAGTATGTGGGGTTATTGGTAAGGGAAAGTTTGATCTTTCTGTAAAATATGCACACTCATGCTCTTCTGCTATATTACCGAGCTAAAAGTAAAGGAAACCTCTTTGGAATGAAATTGATGGGCTGGCAGAAACATCTACTTTTGTTGATTTCTGGTCAATAAGTAAACCTATGCTAAGCAAGCAAAGCTCTTTCACCTCCAGACTGCATCTAGATACACCTGCATTCAGATTAACAGATACCACACCTGGAAAAAAAACTTCAAGTTATTTCAGCCACCACATGCACACCAAAATAAAAATCCTCTTTAGGAGCTGAGCCCTAAATATAAAACTTTTGACAACATATTTCTCTTCGCTGCTAAGGTGGCTACATACTTCTCAAGAGCACTATCCTGAACAATCACAGAGGAAAAATGACTCGTGCCATAGTGACCTTCCAAAGACCAGACTCAGTAAAGGACTGTGAAGGAGCTGATTAGGAAAAGACAGCAAGTCGGGTGGAAATTACTTAATTCTCAGGATACACTAAACTCTCTAGGAGAGCTAACTTTTTTTTAATTTTGCCATTAAAACAATCCATATTTTCAAATTCCTGTTACTTGCTACAGGTAACTATTCATAGTTTGCCAAACTGAAAGATTTACAAATATGTGCAGCAAATACCCACGTGCTATATCTATCATGCATCACTCTGATTGCCATTTTGTAGAAGAGAAATGGAGATAAAAAGAGATTTAAAACTTGTGGGTGTTAGAAAAAAATCAGAAAATACTAGTTCAAAACATAAAATAAAAATTAATTACACTCATGGATATACCAGACATCACTAATGTGTACAGCATTTGTAATCTGCTGGGAAAAGGAACAAACTACAATAACTAACCAGATGTTTCTTTAGTCCAAATTACAACACTCAAAACCAGGTTTCAGTGTTCATTTCTTGCTGAATTTTCATTGATGTGCCAAATGTATGTCTCAAGGTCACCACAGGAAGATACAAAAAAAGGAACTCCAAAAGATGGGGGAATGTCTTTTGGGGTTTTATTTTGTGATCTTTTAAGGTTGTTTTTTTTGGTTGGTTGGTTGGTTTGTTTTTAGTTGGTTGGTTGGGTTTTTTTGGGTTTTGGTTTTGGTTTTTTGTTTGGGTTTTTGTTGTTTTTTATTGTTTGGTTTGGGTTTTTTTGTTTGTTTTGGTTTGGTTTTCTGGGTTTTTTCCCCCCACCAAGTGTCATGGACTTTGACAGAAATATATTTTCTTCAAAATTCAACTAAAGAATGCTGCTGTGTCCTATAGAAAGAAATTGTATACTGGGTACCTAAGAAAGATGGAGATCTGGCCTTTAGTCTGATCTGTTCTTCACTTTTCTCCTCTTACTCTTTGTCAGACTTTCAGGTGTCTCATCTCTGTGCAATCTCATTTTCATTTTGTATGGAGGAGGGATGCTCTAAGCTGACTAGTGGAATTCAAGAGATCCTATTGCTGTATTGCCTTTTATGAGCTATAGCTTTTAAATAATGACTGTATAAACAAACTGACTTTAATTCAGTTTGAATATTCTTTGGCTAGTAATCAATTTAGTCCTGAGAAAAAGTCAGTAAATATTTTTTTTTTAATCTAATCGTTTTGCACATTTCCTGAAACTACTCAATCATGAATAAAAATATTTAGTGGATTTTGGAGATGTCATGCATAAGAATCTTTGACTATTTATGAAAGTATCAATCCTAAGTGAGTAAACCTCAGTTCATCAAAAGGTCACAAGCAAAGGTCAGTCACTAAACTTTAATAGCAATAGTAATAACAATAGTAATAATTGTCATCATCATTTTTATTCAATTTTACATGTCAGTGTGCAATTTAATTAAGTTCAGGTATCCACTTCAGTTAAACATATGACCCAAAGGCTAGAAATGCATTCCTGGAATTTGATTTTCACTTAGGTCACAGGATGGGCCTGAACCCCAATCCCAAATTTTGAATTTGGTATTTGACCTCACAGCTCACTTTAGAGTTGACATCAGCATCCTCTGCCTACCTATGAGTAAGTGTAGCTACATGATGTGCTGACTCTGGCAGCCCTTTATACCTTGCTGTTCCTATAGAGTTATTGAAAATGGAATTGGGTTGTCTCTGCTTTAATCAAGGGTGAAAGCAAGACAAGTTGCAAAGGAGAGGGAATGAGCAGCGCAATTTGTTGACTACAGCAAATCCTGCTCCATAATTACATTTTGTTCTATGGTAGTTATTTGAATTCACTTAGTACTCAGAGCACATAATTTCTAAAAAAAAAAAGAAAAGAAAATAATTTACAATTGAAGCTAATGAGGTGTTAATAAAATATAAATCTCATGGCTGTTGAGGCTCATGGAGACTGAAACAGACAATTATTGCTCTGAATGTTCCACTAAAAATAAAAAGTTGTTGTTTTTGGAAGTATTTGCTTAAACCATATTATTTGTTTTGCTAAAAATTGGCAGAGATGTGTTGTTGAAAAAGTTTTTTTTCAGGGGAGAACTGGGAAGTCCTGAATTATGGGAGCAGGAAAAAAAAATCTCCATCAAGCAATGCAGTTTTAATGATTTCAGATTTTGATTTACCTAAAGAATATATCTTTTCTAGTTGTCTGTGTTGTGTTTGCAGGTAAGTGCCTTTGAAAATTAGTTTGTAAAAATTAAGAGTAGGATTAAAGCGAAAGAGAGGAAATTAAGGTTACTGAGAAAGTGTTTGGTCTCTGTTTTTCTCATCAAATGGCCAGAACAATGTCAGCATGGTGTGAGGTGCTTAGGGGTGAGAGACTGAATGATGTTTGGACTTGAGAATGATTTTTCTCTCCCAGTCATCAAGGAGCTCTTTTATGATTTTAAATAATTTTTCAGTGACTCGCCCTATTTGTACCACATTGGTAAGCTGAATTTTCAAAGAGTGTTAAAGCCACCACAAACTGAAAAATCTGATGCATCTTTTCATATATAATTGGTAGCTCTAGTTTTCTGAAAGTAATCCTTAAAAATAATATTTTGAACTCAGTATTTGGGAATGGAAAGCTATGCCAAAGCTATTTCCACCCTGTGTACTGATGTTTCTGTGTATATTAATAACAGGAAGGATGTATCATAAGAGCGTGTAAAAATGCTACACTGTCAAATGTTTTATGGAGTATGAAATTGTAAGTGTCAACTCAATAATAGTAAGATGGGGGTTGTAGTACTGCTAAGAGTGATCAAAATCAATAAATTCAGAAAACTGGTTGGATGCATCATAAAAGCAGAGTGTTCATAATGGTTGCCTCTCTGTGACAAAATTAAGATAAACCAGAGAACAGAAGATGAGCAATTATAATATTTTAGGGTCTAGCATCAACCTCCAAGTGATGTGCTTTGGTATTGGGCAGATGTCTGTAGCAAAGCAAAGACTGAAAGCTCATTAAAGGAAATGAGGTTCTTTCTTTTGGCCTAGATTGAAAAGACAAATGAAATGTAAGACAGCCTATTCACCAATTTCACTCTTAAGTCAGCCATAAATTTCAGTCTCACCATAACGATGAATTTGCTAGTCTACAGAAACAGTGGAGCCAAAACAAATCCTCCTAATTAAACACTGGTTGTATCTGTGGAACCCAGTTCATTTTCATGGCACAGAGTATTAACATTGCACAAAACCTTTTCTGATTAGCCTTTATTAATTGCATGATGAGGGTCCTTAAGAAAACTGATTTAGAACCCCATACAGGTAAATTTGCAGAATTTTGATTTTAGTTGTCTACAATTGGAAAGTAACTGTTAAAGGGTGCCACAAGCATAGCACAGTGTATCAATAATTTTTAAAATATATATTATTTCTTCCTATGCAATATATGTTATATATATATATATATTCATAATATGTGTAATACATAGTACTTTGAGGGAAAAAGTGGTATCCTAAGCTTCTGGTTTTGTATGTCCAGTTTCAGATTCTGAAAATAAAGGTCTTGATGTGTAATGACTTCTTCTGAAATGCTGGTTGTTAGGTCTCCTATCAGCAGCACTTCTTAGTACAAATTTATTTCAAATGCAAGAACAATGCAAATCTTTGCTGACTCAAAGTTGGATATAAGCACAAATATTTTGCTGAATGTGTGCCACAATTCTGAGCTCTCCACCAGGGAAATAGCACACATTCAAAGACAGAACACCCTAAGGTGCAGCAAACCAAATTAATTTTTATTTTACCATGGTATATTGATGCATGTAATTTAAACTTATCTCACCCTACAAGTGACGTGTTGTAGAAAACTTACTTCATTGGGTTAATTTTGGAATAAAAAGAGCTAAAGATATCCTTATTGTGCAGGGGCTTATTTCTTAATATGGGATAGTTACAATTGGTCTTCCATAGGCAATTGTTTCATTCTATTTGCTCCACGTCACTACTACCCTTAGATAAATTGAGGGCCTCCTTGTCCTTGAGTTTAGAATTCAAAAATGGTATGAATTGAAAAATATTTTTTCCATTATGGTGCATAAAAATGAAGGGATGATATTTGTCCATTGTCTTTAACAGAATTAATTTTTGGATGAATTTAAAACACAGAAATCAAAAACTGTTTTTCTATAATGCTGCGTTTGGATTCCTAAAACCTGTGCAGAAAAAATCTTGTACAGAACTGATGAAAAAAAATCATTTTCTTAGTGCCAAAATGCATAGAAAATATTTTTGTTCACTAAGGAGCTCACTGCAGAAATTAAAATATTCTGTATAGAACTATAGAAATGAAACTGCTCAGTTCAGAATCTATCATTGGTGATTTCTGCCTTTGCATATGGGAAGGAGCTGTTAAGGTTTGTTTAATTATTACTTACACTATAATACAGTCCACAGAGAAAAATTAATTGCAAAATGTATCCATCTTAGAGGGAAAGTAATATCAGCTTGGATAAAAGCTGAAGCTTTTCCAATTAAAGCTGCTGTCAGTAAAATGCAGAATGTGATTTTAAATGCAAAAAAGCAGTTTAACTTTAGCTCTCCTGCAAATACACCACGGACTGGGGATGTGAACACCATCTGTCCAAATACTGGCCAAACTGATCTTTTTAATAATTATATAGATTCAAACACAATCACCATGACATGCAGTGTATTCTTGCTTCAAGGTTACTTAAGACAAGCAAAATCTCTGTTTATCCATGAAGGACTAAGTGATGAGTCACTTTCTGAGTATTTATTTAATCCATTTCCATTACATTCATTTGTTGCATCTCTGAATATGAGTTCAATAGAGCTTGAGTTCAGAAGAGGAGCAGAGTTATATCTGCAATCCTGTTAAATGGTAACTCCATCTTAGTCTGAAGACAGAACAGCTCAATCTCCACTGGTATTGATTGTCCTAGCTACCATATTGCCACTTTGAAATTATAAATATGGTATGACTAATTAATTAGAAGTCTTATTACCTTTTCATCTATTGTCTCCTTAAGAAAGCAGTTTAATAGATCAAATGAAATTTGTTGGCTAATTTAATTCAAAAATTTTTCAAAACAATGATGTAAAGCAGCACTTTGCTTTTCTGAAAAGTAACAAGTTGATTGCTCCTATTACTTTTTAAAATCATCTGAGATTGACTAAGAGTTTTGAAGATCTTCTAGTGTAAACAGAGAAACGTGTTGGTTTGCTTCTGTAAATACAGACTTTTCCTAAATATGGATGCTAGATGATACCAAGTGTGGTTAAGATGCCTGAAGGATGGGATGCCATTCAGATGCACTTGGACAAGCTCAAGAAGAGAGAACCTCATGTAGTTCAACAAGGCCAATTGGAAAGGTCTGCACATGGGTCAAGGCAATCCCCAGTATCAATACTGGCTGGGGAAAAAAGGCATTGCAAGTAGGCCTGAGAAGAAAGACTTGAGGGTGCTTGTGGACGAAAAGCTGGACTTTTGTCAGTAACATGTACTTACAGCCTAGAAAGCCATGTCCTTTACTGCATCACAAAAAACACAACCAGCAGGTCGAGAGAAGTGATTGTCTCTTTCCTTTGTGCTGGTGACACCCTATCTGGAGTATTGCATCCATTTCTGGGACTCCCAACACCAGAAGGACATGGACCTGCTGAAGAGGCCCCAGAGAAGGCCACTAAAATGCTCAGAGGGCTGTTTCCTCTGCTATGAAGGCAGCCTGAGAGAGTTGGGGTTGTTCACCGTGGAGAAGAAAAGGCTCTGGCGAGACCTTTTAGCATGTTCCAGTATGTAACAGGGGGTGCTAAGAAAGATGGGGACAAAACTTTTAGCAGGATCTGCAGTGATATGACATGGGGTAATGGTTTTAAAGTAAGAGAATGTAGATTTAGACTAGATACAGGAAATTTTTTACAATAATGGTGGTGAAACTCTGGAAAGAACAGAATACCCAGAGAGATGCCACATGCCTGGAAGCACTCAAGATCAGGTTGGACAGGACCCTGAGCAACCTGGTCTGATTGATTTCCCTACTCATTGCAGGGGGGTTGGACAGGATGACCTCCTTTCCAACCCAAACAATTCTATGATTCTCTGATTCCACTGTCATGGCTTTTGGCCATGGATGTTATCATTCATGAGAATTTATCCTGGGGAAGTCTTGAAGTCTTGGTCCTATGCTTACTGACCAAGTATTTCATCCAGTATTTTGAAGTGCAGAACTAAGAATGAATAAGAGATGCAACATAATACCTCAAGTCATAGTTGGAAGTTTAATAGAAAAGATGGAATGTTCCCAGCTTGGATATGCTTCTTGTGTACACTTGGATAAACTTCTTTCCGCTAGTAAACAAATATTTTCAAGGACAGATCAGGAGGAGCAGTTACTAATGTGTCAGCAGAGTTAATGTGTCAGTTCATCTGATAAGCAGAATTCTAACTTTTGCAAAATATATGAGTTTGAGTTCTACTGAATTTAAACCATAGCAGTAATCCAAAGTTCCTCTGTACCAGCTGAGAATCTATACCACCAGGTTTTTAATGACTCTAATTTGTGGAAACAAAGCATAGTTTGCAAAAAGACATCCTTTCAACAATAGCCAAAACAAGTAACTGTTGTTATGGAGAGGGTTCAATAAAAAAAAGGAAAATCCTTCCAACTCCAACAAACTGTTTCTCAATGAAGTCCTGAGACGAGAGCAATATCTCTCTACTCAATACTTTGTGACAGATTTTCTTCCATAAGTTTTTCAGTAACTTTTTCAGTTCATATAATCTTAATATTCATAGATGTGAGTTGCACAGACTGTTTGCATGTTGTATAAATAATATTTTATGAGTTTGTGAGCCAGTCTTCATAACAGATGCTGAAAGGTCAATACAATAACCTCATTTATAAAGGAAACTTATTTCCAATTTTCAGAAGTCTGTACTTAGAAGTAGAAGAAGCTGAAAACTCTTCTTGAAGCTGCTTTAGTATGCAACAACTGTATTCAGGTTCCACATTCCAGTTAAAAGACACATGCACAACACTCCAATCTTCTTTATAAACTCAAATCAAATTCCTTGTAATGAAAGGAAGGCATTTCATTACTTTGGATTTATGTACAATTGTAAATGGTCAACTAGGAGAAAAATTATTGGTATCATTCTCTAAGGGGGAAACACCAATTTTGTATTAAAAAAGTCCTCATTCAAAGGCTTATTCTTAAATAGAAAAGCAAGGAAAAAAGAGAGCAAAAATGTGGAGCTGTTACTAACCTGCCTTCTGACTTCATGTATCCTTTAATGAGAAATCTATAAAGCTGTTGCTGTAAGAAACTTTCTTTTGTTAATGCTGTAAATCCAGGAAATGTACCTGTCAAAATATTTTTCCTTTATATAAAATCAAGGAAATGTAAATAATTAGGCCATTATCCAGCTGCAAAAAGCAACTGTGTTATCCCTTGGTCATACAGTAGAATATAAAAAAAAAAAAGGTTTTCTGAAAGACACCATTTACTACTTGGTGAACACCTGTTCCCTTGATTGTATTATTAAAATGATCATAATGGTTGAATTATTTTTTGTTCACCAGCAGTCTAAGGCACAATATCTATACATTTTTTGTTACCATGACATGCAGGTTGTATTGTATGTGTTCCATCCCAAAATCACAATTTTTTTTTTTTTTTTAAATTTGAAAATAAATTAACAAAAAATGGCCAGGGCATAACCTTCCTTCTTGTGCTTAATTTCTATAGCTTCATAATTAATGGATGTGGCTGAGACACAAATTAGGCATTATAACTAATGAGACCTTTCTTACAAAAAATGTCTTTCCTCTTGCACCAATATATGAGGTACTTGGAGGTATTTATTCCTTTTAAAAGACCAGTATGTAAAAATATTTCATAAGCATCATCATTTTTTTATACTTTAGAGATTATTTTTATATACTTGTTTTCATGTGTAATGGTTCCATTTTTCTTTTGTTGATTACTTTCTTTTTTATTGCAAATAAAAATATGTTTGAATAAATTGCACATAAAATTGTTTATTGCTGCTTAAATCTACCGGAATTTTTTAAAAAGCCTACCATGCAGCAACTCTGTCATTCAAAATGGGTAAAGATTCTACCTCCTGTTAAATTCTATGCCTTATTTTTTCTATACCAGTATCTTGCAAGAAGATAATTAACAAAAGAAGCTGGAGAGGTTTGGTTGTTTTTTAGCTGGAGTTCATTGACATAGATCCAGCAAGCATGAAGCTAAGTTTGTTTGTAGGTTGTAAAGGTGGAAAGCACTACTGAATTCTTTATTTTCAGCTCCTTCTTTCATTTATGGCCCTAAATATGAAAATGTCCCATGGAATGGTACATACTTGCACAGGGTCAACACAGAGACTGGTAAATAAAGCAAGGTCCAGACAGTCCTTTGACCTGAGCCACTTGGTGTGGTATTATTTATGTACATTTTTCTAAAAACAGGAAGGCCTCTTTCCTCTTTTATGGGAAAAATTATTGCCCCTGCATTGTGCTTGAATGTGGTGAAAGACCATTAGCCATCATCAGCTAAAACCATGCCAGGGAGTACAGGAAAATATAGGACAGTATGGGACAATCACAGGGCAGAGCTCACACCCAACCAGTGTTTTATTAATTCTTATAGGAATTAGGTTTTGGGATAGGTCACACGTTTTGGGATAGGAAGCTGAGTGACAAGCTAGGGTGGCAAGAACAAGCATCTCCAGACCCAAAGAGCACAAAGCTGAATGCAGATGTACTTGGCTCCCCAGTGCAGGAGATATAGATTCTTCTTTGCAGAAGTAAGAAAAGGCAGGAGTGCATACGCTCTTTACTGAGGATGTTTAAACCCCACACCTTCAGGTGACTGCAACTACAAATAGTCTTAAAAAGATCTGTTTAGTTAGCACAGATTTTGTCTTTTGAGAGGTGAAATATACACATGGTTTATATTTTCAAAGGCACACATGAAAAAACTTTCATGCTTGAAAACACACATAACTGTAGTTAGGATGGATGAATCTGTAGCCTCTGTCATGGCCTACAAAATACTGTTTCAGCTTATATGAAATGGCAGAATTTTATGACAAGTGATTAGGGTTAGTTTCTGGGTGTATACAAGTATAGAAACATTTAAACACACTTCTGAGAAGTAGCTCATGCCCATGGGATGTGACTGCACCGGGTCACTAAAATCACCAATTGCTTTCAAAAATGTCAGATAATAAGCAGAGCTTACTAATAATAAATATTGGCACATAACCATTTGGTGACTCGTCACCTTCTAAACATCTAACTCTGCAACTGCTAACTAGTAAAACATCAGCAATGTCAAATAAAGAGAATAATTTCCTTCAAGAGGTTTTTCTATTTTGCCTGACTTTTCTCCCACTGAAGTCAATGTCAAAATTATCTAGGATTCAAAGGGCACAGGATTAGGTCATTACTGTCTCCTAATCCATTTGTCCTAAACCTCCTGAAGAGAGACAAGTGCTGTAAGTGTAGAAGAGAAGACATTTGTTTTAATTTTGCTTATTTGAGGTAACAAAATCTGGCACCAAATGCATTTGTGTGTCTGGGTGTAATTATTCTCCTTTCAAAGAACTGCTATTTCTCTCTCGCCTCAGGACCATTAAGGTGTTAAGTACAAAGACACTGCTTGATGGAAGTAGGCTCCAGACAGTCTGAGATGTGAAGAATCAGCCTGGTGAGAGTTACCACATCAGACTGTTGATTAAACAAAGGTAACTCAGTACCATATCACCAACAGGGACTGCAAGGGGGGGAAGGGGGAGGGGTGTTGAGGAAAAAAATTACAAAAATGAAAAGAGACAGAAAATCCTAACGCTCATATCTTTCACAAAATTGTTTCCCTTTTTTTTTTCTCCCTTAATGTCTCTCAGGTTTTAAGTTTAATATTTCTGTTGAGTATAATCACAGATTTGTTGGCTGCAACAATTTATAAGCTAAAGGTACACAAAACCAGAAGCTGGAAGCAAAGGTTTCCTTATCAATAGCTGCTCTGTAAGTGTGATCATGGGTTTCCAGCGCTGCCTCCCAATCCTTCCACCTACTATCCCATTAGTCAACAAGGACAATTACTCATCGCAGAAATAGGCTCAAGAAAGCTGTCTCATTCTTACAATAAATTGACCTGGATATTAAAATGCAAATCTATCATCATAAACCACTGCAAATTCACGTGGATAATGACAACAAATGTGAAGTTAGCTTAAGGTTTTGAATGACATTGAAAATAATTTAAAAGAAAAAAAAAGGGGGGTTTCGCCTATGTTTATCCATTTCTGATTGATTTCATGAACCCCATTTTTTTTCTGTATTCTACCAAGAATATCTTCCAACTAACCTGTGACAGGGTGGGAGGAAAGAAAACAGTCATGTTCTGGAGCTGTATTTGACCAGATGGTTGCAATTGGAGTGGTCTTGTCTGGTCATACAGGACATCTACACTATCACTTCCAGTGGTATCTTGAAGTGGGTATTTTTTGCATTTGAACATGGAAGTATTCACACCTGGACATGTATTATGCATAGTGCAGAGCAGCTATCAGCTCTGGAAAGTCTCAACCCGTCTGTGCGGAAGGTCTAAAGAGTAGTGTTTGAGATATATTGAAGTGAATGGAAAATTTAAAATTTCCCTATGGACTTTAGAAAGAAAATCAATTTTTTTCACAATCTGAAAAGACAGGCTCTTTAATTCTATGTCTTGGGATTGATACTGGGTTTGAATATTATGTTAAGACTAATAAATCTTTGTCTCAAAAACATTGGGACGGGATTCAGTCATCTTTTGTTCTGGAGTTTGTTTGCTACTTTTTGTGTGTTTGGTCACCAAAGGTGAGTTTTTCTTAAATATTTGGCTGTGCTTGTGAGACGTTGATGGTACACAGCCGTACCTCTTATTTTACAGGAAAGAATCAATGGAGGTCACAAGGCTATTGCCAAGATCATGTTAGAGCTTCTGTTGAAGAGGTTATAGCCCAGATAAAATCTTTTTATCATGATGGAACCCGGCTAGACAGACCTCATACCCAGAGCTCCTTTCTGATAAGTGTTGGAAATAGCTGTCTGTCTGGAATAGTTCTAGCAGGCATGGAATACTGCAAGAATCTGTATGCATAGAGTGGATTTCAGGATCTCTTTCTAAATAAATCAAGCCTTTCTGATTCTTTCTTTCTGCGACCTGAGAATGCATTACAGGAAGCAATGCAATAAATTCTGAAGTAGCAGAGATAAATAACTACTTTCTGCTTGTTTTTCACATCGACTTAGCATATCTGCAATTTCTCATTAATCATGGAACATAGAAAACCCATCAGTAATGGTTAAAGGCATGATGAAATAAAAATTCTGCATTCTCACAATAAGAGAATATAATTATATAATAATAGACTTTAAAAAGTTCATCTAGCTCTGATGCCCTCCTGCCATGGGAAGGGACATCTTCCACTAGACTGGTTTGCGTAGAGTCCCAGTCCCATCCAAAATGGCCTTGAACACTGCCTGGGATGGGGCATCCACAGCCTCTTTGGTCAATCTGCGCCAGTGCCTCACCACCGTCACCGTGAAGGACTTCCTTCTAACATCTAACATAATATCATTAACTCTAGCAACTCCTACCTTTACGTATTTTCTCTTAATTCAGGGACACTCTTAGAAGTAAGCAAATAAGAGAGTAGTACAGACATAAGTGTCGCCCTGATTTTTTCAGCCTTCTCTTCTGGTTCACAGTTTCATGTTTTGGGTTCTTTCTCACGCTCTGGTCTGTAAACACAGCCAATGTTATTGTATAGTTTCAAGGTAGTTTTCATTCCTGTTCTTGGAGATATGGACAGCTGATGGACAGTTGTCTTGACCAATGGGATGGGGAGAGGTGTCAACCTTCTCCCCCAGTCCCTGGCCTTTGTAGATATACTATATATGGAGTTGGACTTTCAAATAAAGGAGGAGTTTTTAGTTCATGCCTTCTGATCAAAGTGTGAGTGTGTGTTTGTGTGTATGTGACGAACTGCATCATATAAGCAAGAATATGTATGAAACATTCACAGTTATAATGGAAGCTAGAAGCAACTACAGTGTCACCACCTTTACTGCTGACTCCACCAAGCTTCCAAAAACTATTAAGGCCTTCCTTGAAGTCGTAAAGTTTTTAGGCCAAAGTGAAATAGGGATTCATGGAAAAAATATGCACCTGAAAAAACATGAGATGGCAGGGAGAGAGGAAGTGAAGGATAAGTCAGGGAGCAAGTTCCAGCAGGCAAATGTTATTTCAGAAATTTGAGCCTTAACTGTGATTGACAGCATTGAATATTATCATTCACAAACAGCATATCCTAGTCCTTTCTAACAGCAATTTTTGAATAAGAAAAACAATAAACACTTTACCTACAAAAGAGGAAAGCAAATTTGCAAATAATTTCCTATCTCCCAGATGGAAAGAGGTCTCTGTAGGTTTTTATCAACTAAAAGTCATCTCTTCCCCTTAGCACACTGCATCATTAAAATCATCAGACTATATAACAAGGACAATACGGACTGCTGAAATGATGGAATGCAGGCTTGGATGCCACAAACAAGAAGTGTATTCTCAATGTGCCATTGATTGAGCCAGTGGAGCAGACTGGCAGCGTACTTGTCATGCTGAAAGCTGATTGATAACAGAGGTAGATTATTTATAGCAAGCTTTACTATATGACTTTTTGTAGAACTTCTTGCAGAAGAGTACAAACCCAGCTTGTTTTTTCTGCTCATCCTGAACCAAGGCTCCATATCTGAAATGCTATTGTTACTATGGATCAACCCCTATTCTGAAGTAACACCCTCTAGAAAATCTGTTTCTCCCTCTGCAGCTGAAGCCTTATTTCATTTGTGTGAAGAGTCATCCGTACCCAATTCTGAAGGAAGAAGAGGCAGGCAACTCAGGAAGACACAGGGATGTTTGTTGTGTGGTCACGTGAGTAAACTATCAGGAGGGCCAAAGCCTAACTAGAATTTTATCTGTCTACTGTCATAAAAGACTATAAAAACATTTCTAAAAATACATTAGCAACAAAAGGAGACCAAAGGAGAACCTCCATCCTTCATAGAATGCAGATGGAAACATAATGACAAAGGATGAGGAGAAGGCTGAGATACTAAATGCCTTACTTTCTTTAGTCTTTAATAGTTGGTCTCCAGACACTCAGTCCCATAAGCTGAAAGACAGGGACAGGGAAAAAAATAAAGCCCACATAATCCAAGGGGAAATGGCCAGTGACTTGCTATCCCACTTAAACCTGCAAAAGTCTCTGGGACTGGATGGGATCCCCTGAGTGGGTGATGGTGAGGAGTGAGGGAGCCAACAGAAATGCTCACTGAGGCACTTTCATCATTACCAGCAGCCCTGGCTAACACAGAGGTCCCATGTGACTGCAAATTGGCAAGTCGATCTACAAGAAGAGTTGGAAGGAGGATGTTGAGAACTGTAGCCCTGTCAGCCTGGCCTCAGTACTAAAGAAGATCATGGAGCAGATTATCTTGGGTGCCGTCATACAAAACATGCAGAACAACCAGGGAATCAGACACAGCCAGCAGGGGTCCATGAAAGACAATTCCTGCTATGTGTAATTATGTATTAATTGCAATGCGCTCATTCTCCTCCTGAAAAGTAATTATTCCAGACAGTGTGATAGATTCACCTGGAAATACATAGATAATAGAAAACTTTGGAGACATAAGTGTTTCTTAGCAGTATATTTAGAACTCAGAGACAAAACTATGAGGAGGGTGAATTCCTGGGCCAAGTTTATCCAGGGAATGTAGGGTAGAACTGGAAGCTGAATCCCAGACCTTAGACCTGTATCTAGATCCTCAGCTTGAGAAATGCATTCATCATAATGATCTTGGAGATCCTTTACAACCTAAATTATTATGTCCATCTCTATTTCTCCTGTCTCTGGTTAAGCTTATGTACCATTGGTTAGTCTATGTGAAAATAGCTATTTAAGTTTTAAAAAGCATCATGGCTTTGAATGCCATGATCAGGCAGGGCACCTATAAGTAGGTTTGTTGCAGTTTGACTTTCAGAATATTGTGATTTCAGGGGTGTCAATATTGTTAAATAAAGGACAGTTAGCCATTATTAAAACTAATGAACAAACAAAACCCCAAACAAACAGAAAGAAAAGAAAAGAAAACAAACCAAAACCCCATCAAATTAAAAAAAAAAATCTAAAAATATCCCAAACCCAAGCACATAAATGGCAGAGGTATGAGAATTAAAATGACACATGAATACTTGTGAATTGACACACTACAACAATCAATGGTCAACTCTTCAGGGTCATTTTCCAAGTAGTAAAAATCAAATTGAGTGGAAGATGCTTCCAATTGATATACCCCATCCACCATGTCCCCCACTGGGGACACCTGACCACAGAGGACCTCCAGGAACACCTGGGATGAATCTTACTTCTCACATGGTCAGAAGTGAGAAATTTAGCATCCTGCTTCTCCTGAACACCAACAACCACCTCTCCAGCAAAGCAGAAAAGGGGAATTAAATATAACCTGTTTCTGCAGCTGTACATTGTTCTGTGTAATAATAACTACTCACAGAGACAGCAAATACTCAAAAATCCTTCACATGGACCTTGTTATTGCACAGTAATTAATGCATGTGCTTAAGTCTGTGCTGACCTAACCCATGGTAAACAGATGCATTTGACTTGCTTACTCAGCACTTCTCACCAAAGACACGCGCTTAATTAAATATTGAAATTAAATTAGTGAATTAAAAAATATCACCTGAGGAACACAGCATCAGTCCTAAACAGAGAATTCATTCTGAAACAGAGATATGTCTGATGATTGAAAATAGGAAAGAGAGGAAAAAATATCATTTGGGGAAAAAAAACCCAACTATTGTCCCATAAAATCTGTGAGGCATAAATACGGCAAAATAAGTTGGTGTGCTTTGTCAGATTTTTTTGGATGATGTTGGTGATGGTAATTTTTCTTGAACTGATATAATTGGACTTAGCCAGATATCCACACACAGCAATCAAATCAACAATGACTCCGTGTTGTATAAAACTTCCTCTTTAGCACTCACAAATCTAAAGTGTTTTTACCAGTATTTTGTCCAATATGGTCCAATATTTTAAATAACAATATTTGGCAATCTAGAGAAAGCTTGGGTGGTTTTTTTAGTAAATTTAGATTTACTCTCATGGATGAAATACTGCCTAGGAGAGAACAGCAAGAGGCTATCTGTGCAGCGAGGCCTCAGTTTGAATAAGCCTGGATAATGATTAACCTTTTTCCCCTTTAGGGAACTCTTCTCTGCAGCTCCCAGTACAAAACTGGCACCTTTTGATTCATCAGGAATATGTTCTTTATATTCACATGAAGGGCTCGGAGCACATAAATTATCCAAGACTGAAATTTCACTTTATTTCAACTACTTAAGGTTCAGCATTGAGACTAAGACAATGAGCTAAGGGCTTCCAGAAGTCAGTAGCAAGGCTGAGGCACTTCTGAAGGACGCTTCACAGCTTGCTAAAATAGATCTTCAGGTACTTCCATTGGCTAAAGACTAGTCTGCGGACATATATAGGTAGCAAACATAGAGCTGAAATCAGGTGTAGCAGTTCTAACCTTAAAACTAACTAAAAATCCTATCAGGATGATGAGTGGTATAAAACCATAATTTTTAGGATTTCTGGCAGTGTTTGCATATGGAAATCTAACAAGCATTTGTTTACTTGGGAGCAGAATGTGTTTGGAATGTAAATTATTGACAGCAGACTTTCTCATTGCTGTTTTCACAGTGGAATATTTTCAAAGCAGACTGTGCTTTTGCAGTACTTTTTCCCAGTAAATAGATTACAGGCTGAAATTAAAGAAGTTGCGGTTATATTTGTGCATAAAAAAAGCCTGATAAGCCCAAAGTACAGGGATTGGGTCCTGCAGGTACTTTGATCATCACATCTTTGCCTTCACAAAACCGTATTAACTTGTTTTTCTAGTTAATTCCTTCAAATATTGCCTCTCTTATTTAGAAATAATATTTTGTCAGTACCACTTATTAAAAGAACTGCAAATAAAAGAATTCTTACTATGAGGAAATTAGCTCAGATGATGCTCAGCTCTGAATCTTAAGCTGACTGTTTCAGCATTCTGCACAAACTAAGGTACTTTCTAATGGTTAAATTAGTTTTACAAGCAAAAATTAACTGCTGCCATGGATACAAGTGCTTCAGAGTGAACATCTTCCATTTGCACAAGTGTTTCTAAAGACCATCACTGGCTCCAAGTTTCTTAGAGAGGCAGGTAAAGGCACTTTTGCTGCCCTAAGACTGAGGGGCTGAGGTACATCTGACTCTGTTGAGAGAAGTGGGTAAGAAAGGACAAAGCTGGGTTAGAAAGAGTGTAAAAAAGAGGAAAATCTTGGTAGAATACCTCTCCACTGCCAGGGTGATCAAGATGATGGTGAATGGAGAGGTGAAGAACAGAGCTGTGAGAAGATTTTGTCAGATTTCCTCATGTATAGGGTTAGGACATTAACTTCTAACATCTGATAACAAGTCTTCTCAAAAGTAAGATAAAATACTTTAGAAGTGTTCCATCTGGGCATGGAGAATGTGCTCTGAGACACTGAAATTCTCTCTCTGGGTTCATTCACAATTTTTAACATTAAATTAGCATGGATTGAGACCACATTAAAGTAATGCAGATAGCAGGAATAGTACTGCTCAAAAGCTAACTCCACGAAAATTCCTGTATTTGAGTGAATCAGTGAATGTATCAGTCTGCTGGTATTGTCTGCTAAGTAAATTAAGATCCCTTTTAAATATATGGTCATTTAAATGCACAGCTATAAGACATGTCTGATGTTCAGTAGTCTTTGTATAAAACTGATCTTTTGAGTTTTATTTTAAAAAAGCACTGATGTTGATATTTTTAGCCATGACTAAAACGATAAGATTATAAATATCTTTATAAATTTAATGAAGTTCATTCCCAACCTTAACACAATTGCAAGTCTTAACCCCAAATCACCTACTGAAATCCCTGCCACAGATTAGTAAAAAATCAGCATAATTGCAAGTAACAAAGAAGAATTTTAGCATAAAGTCTGCACAAGCACTAAAACTGATGCTAGAAATTCAATATTAATTGTGTTGGTAAGGTTAAAAATCTATAAGTCATGAGTGATGAAAATAACTGAAGGAGTTTATATCATTTTACTCATTGCATACATTTTTTAAAACTTTTCTGTATATAAAGCTGAATGGTACATGATGTTAAATATAAAAGCACCGTTTTCTTTTTCATAATCAGTTTGGAGTTAATTTGCTAATTAATACGTACACATGCAAATCAGAGCTCTTATAAAAGGAAAAATATGCAATAATGTTTACTTAAATAAGATTAAATAACCCCAACTCATGCTGTTTTCCTACAGACAGCATTTTGCTGCAAGTGTAATTAGACAAATAAGATGTTTCCACTAGCACTGCATTTTACAGATAATTCATTTTTTATGCATTGGTGCCAAGTCTTAGCAAGATCTCTTATCTGATATGTGTTATACAGTGCCTGGTTTATCCTGGTTCTTTTCCTGTTGCTGGAAGTATCTTAACCATGAAGAATGTTGTTGTAAGATTTTTCTTTCCCCCTAACTTATCATTGAATTTGTAGATAAATGTTTCAAAGTATTTAGTTAATCATATATGAGCTGGCATTTTAATAAGTTTGCATTGGCTACATATCTTTATTGATATTTCCTAATACTAACAGTGAATTTTAACCCTTTATTTCTCCAGTATTCACAATAGTTACTCATTATCAAATTTATCATTCTGGAATATCAGAATATCATATGACATCAGAATGTCAAATGATGACCAAAAATACAAAAAATAAGAATACTAGTAAATGCCATCTTGATGAAGGAGTACAACTTTCTGACTTTTTCAATATAACAGCCTAAAACCAGAAAAAGCCTATTTTCAAAACCTGGAACATTTAATTTCATTTGACATGTCTAGGTTTAGACAGCCTTCCCCTGAGTTCAAAATGAGGGATGGACAGAGTTCTTTCTGCCTTCCTGGTATCTCTGTTCCAGTATTTTGAGACCTTGAAATTCTTTCAGGTTGATATTCTTGTCAGTTGCTCAAGCTGTGCAATTTTGTGATGGAAAAATCATTTTTTCTGAAGAACTGCAGAATCCAGGAAGTTTTTAATTCATCAGAAATTTGAAATATATTCTAATTCAGATTGACACTGAACCAAAACCGAGTATATATAATCTTTTGGCAAACTGTAAGAAAGGAAAAAGAGAAGAAAAGAACTGTAGAATAATGTTTGCCTGATGATAAAAACTGAGGGAAGTGGCTGATACACCTGAAGGCTGTGCTGCCATGCAACAGGACTTTGATAGGCTGAAGAATTGGGTGGAGAGAAATTTTTAAAGTACAACAAAAGTAGGTGTTGGGTACTGCACCTGGGGAGAAATAACCCTAAATATCAGTACAGGTCAGAGCCTGACCTAGAAAGGGAGAGCAGCTCTGTGGAGAAGGAATTGGGAATTTTTGTGGATGACAAGCAGACTATGAGCCAGCAGTGTGCTCTTGCTGCCAGGAGGGCCAATAATGTCCTGGGGTCAGGAAGACTGTGGCCAGCAGGTCAAGGGAGGTGATCCTGTCCCTTTACTCTGCCCTAGGAGGCCACATCTGGAGTATTGTGTTCAATTCTGGTCTCCACAGTTCAAGAAAGTCTAGGAGGTCCTGGGGCAGGACAAAGAGCGGTCTGCAACACCTCTCTTATGAGGAGAGAGGTTTAGTCTAAAGAAGCAAAAGCTGAAGGTGATGTCATCAGTACATATAAATATCTCTAAGGTGGGTGTCAGGAAGATGTTTTTTAATGATGCCCAGCAACAAGACAAGAAGCAATGACCACAAACTAAAATACAAGCTCCATACCAACACGTGGAAGAACTTCTTTACATTGAGGTTGGCAGAGCACTGAAACAGGCTGCCCAGAGCAGGTCATGGAGTCTTCCTCTCTGGAGACATTCAAAACCCACCCGGACATGTTCCTGTGTCACCTGCTCTCTCAGGAGGAGAGTTGGACTTGATGATCTGCAGAGGTCACTTCCAACATTAACAGTCTTGTGATTCTGTGAAGAAACTTTGGAAATCTTACAGTGGCTTTTGGAGCCATAGTATTTGACAGAGGCTGCAGAGAATTAAATACAAAGATAGGCTTAGCAAAAAGACAAAGGATTTCAATGATTTTTACTAGAAATTCTTCTTTACAGCTCTGTAAATCGCAGGAAAAACAGAGGTATGAGGACAAAAAGTCTACTAGATTATAGAAGAAAGGCTTTAGATACAAAATTTGAGTCTCATATTAAAAAAAAAAAAAGCAGTAGGTAGGGATGATGTAGATGATTACAGACTTTAAAGCCAAAGAGCAAAGATGCAGTAGGGTATGGTGATGATGACAAAAACATACCCTGCAATGACAAAACGTGGGAACACACATTGAAGGGGTCAAATTGAGGGAGAATGTTCATACAAAAATAGATCATTCTGAAATAGCAATCAGACAAGAAAGGTTTCTATAAAAAAGATGAAAAGCAGACATAGAGACTTCTTTCCATTTTCAAAACCTAGTGACTCTATGAAAAATGCTGACACAACATTTCAGAGACATGTCTCTGAATTACACTTCAAGGTATGAAAGTACAGTCTCAAAACCAGAAATGCTTTTACATATTACCAAAGCAAAGCTGTGAGCAAGCTAATAGCATCCTTGAAACTATGAGCTTGAGTATCAGAGTTCAGTAAGTCAAGATACTGGCCCAAAAATATGCATTTACATAGACTGGTCTAGGCAAGAAGGACGCAAATTGCTCACACTCTGCAGATCCATTATCCATTCTGGTTAACTTTATAGAAATGAATATATGGAAAATGCCTTAAAAGATTCAATGTACTCCTCTACATCTTTCATACATGTTCCAGTTACATTTTATGCTTTAAATATTAATATTGCCTGTAACTACAACATATAAAATCCAAGAGAATCATAATAATTAGAAGGGTTTGGAAATATTTTAGGAGATAGTCCCATGAACTAATGTTGAAGCATTGGCCTATTTGTACTTAATGAGGTTAGGTGATTTTTCAGGTGTAAGATAGGAATTGTTGTCTAAGGAAAGAATGAAAAAATTCTTGCATATTTTAAACTAGAGACATAAAATTATGGAGAAAATAGTTGAAAAATGGTCATTTATTAGACTTGACATATGAACTTCTGTTACTGCACACATTCCCATGGACTACGCTGCTGAGGTAAAGAAGTTTAACATATTTTACCTTGTAACTGAGTTTCATTATGTATAAAGATAATTGCCAAAACCCATCTAAAGAGGGAAAGTCTTGCACACCACCATGACAATATTCATTTAGAATTCTGTATTATTTAATGATCTCTCCTGCAATAAAAGCAAAAATAAATAGGTGAAAGACCTGTTATTCCATTCATCATAGGTTCTTTTTAGCCAAGTTCTAAGGAAGAAATTACAATTTGATGCCTTGTGGAATAACCCTTACCGTCTCTACTAAAGAGCTTCTGAAGTGGCAGAATCATTTATTTTTATGCGCAGTTGACTATTCTTGAAGTTTTCTTGGCTCTATATATAATTTATGTGTAGCTTTTATAAAGTCAGTTTCTTTAATTTTAAATTCTACTAGTTAATTCCTCCTTTCCTCTTGAAGCTTCCTGCATGTGTTGATATTTGCAAAGAAATAAGAACACAAAACTGAGGTAGCATAGTAGAGAATTAGAAACTGAAGATCAGGCAGCAGCCAATAATACATGTTGTGCTAAACTGAAACTTGTGTGAGCCAAACATGCAAAATCAGTCCATCTCCCTAGAAGACCCTTATTTTACATAGTAGATAAGCAGGTTCTGATTATTATGTTTGGATAGGATTTTCACATACACTTTCTATGTATTACTACTCAAACCTTTATCTAACCAAGGCAAATAATTTTATTCAACAGGTATATGGAAAATGTGTATAGGAATTAAATTTTGTCTTAGTGAATAATTGATTATGCTTCCAGAAAAAGGCATCAGGGTGTTGTGTGTGTGTGTTTGGTTTTTTTAACTCTGTGTCTTCATAGTAAAATCTCTCAGGGCAGCTGATAAAAAGAACTTGAAATGTCTAATCTATAGACTTATAAAGAACTGCAAATAACCTGCACAAGAAGTAGTAGCTCACAGAGGACAAACAAAATGGTCTACATTTTAAGTAATGAATCAGGCTCTTCTGCTCTTTTTACTTTAACTTTTACTTAAGTTTGGCTAATATAGAGAGTTATGAAACATTGCACAAATTGTTTAATCTTTTAATTCAATTTTCTTCTTTTTTTGGAAATTGTGTTTTAGGTTAATATACTGTCATCATCCCCTGGAGAACTATACATGTCCATTGCTGCTTCTCAGTAATGTTCAATAATGAGGAGTCATTTCTTTTCAAAAGATGACAAGACACACTGCAGAAAGTAATAGGTTCTTCTCCAGGCAAAGCTGATTTTATTCAACATTTCTTTAGGTTTGTCCACTTCTATCCAAGGCATTGATGTAGACATTGTGCTTTCAGTCATCAGCAACATTTATTTTCATGAAACTGAAAGATTAATGTTCATAACTCACAGTGCCATAGTTTAGATCCAGATTTTCCAAGAGGCTCACTCAGGTACCATGACACTCAGCATTGCCACATTCAGCTGTAGAAATGGAATTCATAATCTCAGGTGGGGGCCTAAGCTCCTTTTATACAGGAGTCAGAGTTCAGTTTCACAGCCCCCTACACAATGAACTGACAAAGCCCAATGGGAAGCACTGAAAGGAAGGTTTTTCCTGGCACTCAACAAGACTCCCAGACTGGTGGCTCAGGCAAAGACCCACATCATTCCATTGCCCTACATTAACCCATGGCATTTCTTTTTGCATAGATGACAGACCCAGGTCATTCTCAGCAGCTCAGTCCACCCTGGAGCTGGCAACATAAATTCAGTTCCCTCTGCAGCCAGAGGTGGTTTGAACCATACACCCTCTCTTGTTACAAGTTCTTTAGTCACACTCAGTTAGAGGTTACTGGGATAGTGAAATTTCTATCCTTCTTGACTTTCTAAAGCTATAGTAATCACCTAGAGTGAAATTTGAAAAGACTGGTGAAAATTAGGAATAAGTTACAAAAAGCAGATCATCCTAACTCACAGTAAAACATCACATTCTGAGACGTAGTTCCAACATTCCTTACCTTCTTCTGACTTACGCTGTGAGAAATGGAGTGTAATAAAAATCTCTGTATTCATATATCTTGTATACAAATATTTTTGGTTTGAAAAATATTCTGTTGATTAGAACTCCTTTTTAGGGATTTTTTTTATGTTTGCAATATGACTTTGCTGGCATCCTGCAAGCTTATCTTAAATAACTAACTCCTAGTCAAATAATATTCTGCTCTGAAGCCTTTGATATGCTAATGGAGCAATATAATTTCAGACTTGACTTCAGATTAATATACAGTAATTACTCACAAACAGGTGAGGCTCTTTCAGTTTTAGTGCCCCTGCTTACAGATCAAAGACATGGCTTAGCCCTCACATCAAAGATATGATTAAACCTTTTGAGTTTCATTACCAGGGAAAAAGCCTGAGTCACAATTACAATTATTTTTAATTTTCAATTACTAAAAACATGATCAACTAGACAAAGACAGCAACTCTGTCAATTATAAGCAGCAACAAGCACAAACCTGACCTACAAGTACAAAGATTCAGGTTGAATTCTTAGTCAACCTACCATAAGATCCACCATGGTGGTAGAAAAATTCTCTGACTTATATCCTAAAGAACATTCCAGTGAATAATCCTGATATAAAGAATACCCACTTCAGAGGAAAAAACTTTCTATTAAAATGCTGTTAGAGCTCCATCTAGCATGTATTGTTTTAGAATGTGTCCTTCAACCATTTTATGGATACACATTGTTATGTAAAAGAGCATTTTCATAGGAATAAGTGGGGATTACTCTTGTGAGTAATACTGCACAATGTATAAATGAAAGATCAGAGATTAATTCCTCTTTAATAAGAGGAACTAAGTTAATAAAAACTTTGAGAACATGTATTATGCTCTGTATATATAATAACCAGTCTTCAGTAAGGAATAAATTGTGTTGAGAAATAATTCTCATTGCCTTTCCATCAGTGTTTCATTTAAAGTTTGCAGCACCTGTATTTATATATACATATTGAACATAGTTATACAGGAAAACCATATCATTTCTATTGTTCAGTCAGGTCTCAAAGGCTTTAAAAAAGAAAACTCAATAAATTATCAGTAAAATTATTAATTTGCAGCAGTCTTTAAATACATTTGAATAAGCATTATTCCAGATAAAAGCCTATTACCTCAATCATGAACAACAAATATTGTTGAAATGAATTTACTCCTCCCTTATAAGTCTCTAGCTTACAAACTGGAGCATTTTATTCTATCTTTTATGCCCTGTCCTTATATCCATATATGTAGATATATGACAGTGATATGTGGTTTTGCAGATTATTTCTGCATAGCATAGGTGCAAAAGAGTACACAAAGCATCATTAGCCTCCTCCCCCATCAGTCAGTAATATCAGTCAGCAAAATTGTCAGAGTATAATTGCCCAGCGATTTCTTTGCCTGTGATCTCCTTTTTGAGGCACTGTGTTCAAGCTACCAAATATCACAATTTATCTATGCCAATAAACCTGTCTAAGGGAGATGGGAGCCTAGTGACAAAATTTCTTTAACAGCAGTGCTGTCTCTCATCACATACTGGCTGATGACACCAGCCTCTTTCATTTACTTTTCATGTCTTTACCATTTTCGTCTCTTACTTTCATCCATATCTTTCCAACAATTTAATCCTGATGCCTTCAGTCTTCTTCCAGATGCTGATTTTTAACTCTGTTAAGAGTTCAAGACCAGGTTGCATGCAGCCATGATCCACGAGTCTAGTGGAAGGTGTCCCAGTCCATGGAAGGGGGCTGGAACTAGATGATCTTTAGGGTCCCTTCCAATCCAAACCATTCTGTGATTCTATGGCAATGAACAGTTGTACTGCTTTGCATATGCTGACCCATCTCTGTACACTCATCTGTTTTCTCCTGCCTGACACTCTGAGCCAGGTATAGTGAAGTTGTTTGATCTTTTTTTTTAATCAACTTAACATACAGAGGTCCAGACCCATGACTAAGGCCCCGATACACTACCAAACTAAATGCAATGCATTTTAGTAACTGTCGTAACATTTGGAGCAATTAGAGAGCTCTGCTTTATTTTCAAAGCTAAAGGAGAATATTCTACTTCCATCACAGATAGTACCTCTGGATATCATATGAAAGAGCTCTTTGCTTTATGCAAGTCTGCCTCTTTTCTTGCTTTGGGAATATTTTACAAATATTATGACCATTTTTTCACAGTTGCATTGCTTAGTAAAAAGATATATTTTGTTGGCAAGGAAACAGCCTGCAAATCTTTCTTTTCCAGGACAAATATTTCTTATTTATTATTATTTTGCCCTAGAAATACACAGTAAATAACATGTCCAAGTCATCTTGGCAAGACATCATTTTTGTCTTTGTCATTCATCAAGGAACTAGAAAACAAGTACATCTTTCCATTCAACTTGTGTCAAAGATATTGGCATTACTATCACAGATACCAGCCACTATTTGTTGATTTGACACTCAGAGTAATAACATTGGTTGCAATGAACTCAGTTTGTATGGCCATATTATCCTTTGTATGCACTCTACTGGGAAGCTTTGTGCAATAATATTTGTCATATTCCCCATTTCTGGCTGCAGTTAATATCCATGAACAAGAAAAACGCACCAACTTAAACTCAGCCAGCCAGAAAAGACACCAACATTAGTCAGGTTTATATTTCTAGGTAGAATACCTCTTACTCCTTTAAAACCTGCAAGATGAAATTCCATCTGCTATTCAAAAAAAAAAAAAAAGTCTCAGTGGGGATTTTCAGGTCTTGAGAGACAGATGTCGTGTCCAGAACCTCAAGGTTCAAAATGGCCCCTTCCTGTAACCTATGGGAATTTTTCTGCATAATCTGCATAAAACAATTTATAAAGTCCAGATTGAACTTGTATCTCTGCATTCTAGGACAAGCTTTTAAATACCAATTTGAAGTCCTTTTCTAACATCAGGGTGTCCACCCTGCAGTGCCAAAGCATGTACCAAATCCTTGAAGACTGATGTAGACTGAAAACACAGTGACAAGTTCAGATAACACAATGCAGAAAACCTTTATTAGGTCAAGATTCTTCACCAAAATGTCAGTGGGAATTCACCACCAATAAAATTAGGAGCTGGAGCAACACTTTTTGTGTAAGGACCAACTGAATTCCTGGTCAGACATGTCTGTACTATAACAAGCTCTCTGAAGTAGCTCTTTATTTTTCGCATACTTTCCAGGAGAGGACAATGATCAATCCCTTTTGTAATTTTTAATTCTCAGATCAGCAATTTGCTATACGCTGAGCTGAAACTCTGAGAAAAATTCATGCCATCTCTATGTGTTATATGGCTCTCATGCAAGCCCTGGCAAATGCCATTCAAAAATAAAAAAAAATAGGAAAAGTTGAATTTGATTCACATCTATTTTAGCCCACCTCCTTCCAAAGACAAACAGAACCACACAGACTGGAAATAACTCTCCAGTTGTACTGACTTTGTAGGCAAAAAAAATAATTACTTGTCAATGGGCATAAAATACAGGCGATATAAAGTTGAAAATTTCACAAAAGTAATGCCAAATGCTCCTCAGAGACCAGCTGTAGGACAGTTTCTTGTCAGTAAAGGGATTAGAGACATGACACATAGATTAGCTGGAATAAGAAATTATCCACTGTGTTAGAGGAAACAATGAAATTAAATATGAGCTTTACTCATTTTCCTTACTCCCTTGGTCCAGTTTTGTTTAATGTAATACATTTATGGGTTTTGTGCTTATTTTCTTGTCCAGTTGAACTGAAATGGGGACTCTATCAGGAACATGCTAATAAAGCTGTCTTCTAACTAGTGCACACTTATAAAAGGCAATCAAATTTGACAGATTTTGCAATTTAGCAAACGATCATAAAAATAACCAGATTTTCTTCATAAGCCTCTTAAGCTATTAAGCACAAAAGTTTCAAACCCTAATGAGACTTCAGAAGAAGAATATTTATGGTCATTTGAGAATATTTCATTGTTGAAATTTCTACAAGACAGCATAAAAATGAAGAAAAAAAAATAAAGAAAGTTCAAAGCCCTAGTGGACTGGCAAGAAAAATCTCATTAGAGATGTAGCAATACAGGGAATGTGTGAAGTCTAGTTTATAGTTTTAGGTTACAGTGTGTGTCATTTTTGTTTGTCACATGGAGTTTGCATAAAATGCAAAACCCGTCAATGTAAAAAACCATTCACAGTGGGGAAAGGTATTATCATCCCATCAAGTGTGACAACTGTCCCCACCAAAACACATGATAGCCTCAATGAGCCATCAAGGAGACTGCAATTTTTGGAAGGATCCAAACCTAAATCAATTGCTCAGTGGTTAATACCACTTAACCTATAAGCTTTTCTCCCAGCTGAATGTGAACCAGTTTATCTTCCTATGCCTGTTTTTAGGTCAACTCTACTCAGAGCTATACTATATAGGGTAGAAAAAACTCTGTTCACTCCTAATCTGTTTCCAACAAATTTTGTGTAGGCTTGCAGGCCTGAGAAAAATAGATGAAACTTTACTGTGAGCTACACAGTGTTATATATGTACCATATAAACACTTTGACCACAGCAAATGCAAGGTCATTTGACTTAACACAAGAGGTTAATTAAACTTTAAATTGGTAGGATACAAGATGCATGCAGATATCTATATTGCTGTCACATATGGAATTCCGTGAGACTTGCCACTTATTCCATGAAATGCAAAAGGCTGGATTATATCCTAAACCTTGTGTGAAGGCAATGAAAAACGAGATGAAAAAAACTGTTCTGCTTCTTTCCATGTATGAGTCCAACACATTGCTAATAAAATTTAAAAAGAAAAAGAAAAAAATACAGCAATAGAAAGAACCAGAAGGTTTCCTTCAGTGCTTCCAGTTTCTTCTGTGACCTTCAGTAATTTCAGCCTCCCTCAGTTGCTCCTCAATTTCACCTCTGTTTTTGTCTGTAAAGATACCATTAAATTATTTTCCCCACCGAAGACTTTATAGCAGATACTAAGGATTATATAAAAAGTGGGAAAAACCCGCCAACTACTGTTAGCAGAGCCATTTCCACTTTTGACTCCCTTTCCCTCCACTGCTTCTGCCACTCTTTGCTGTTTTCCTCATCAGAATGAAACTATGCAGCACAGGGAGAAATCTTCCTTCAACAGTTGCTTCTCATGATTATGCAGTGTTTCATTTCTTTGTTCACTTGCACAGAGCCTTTTTGATGGAAATCAAGTCCAGGCTTTCCCTCCTAGACAAGATAACTCCATAGTGAATTTTTATAGTGTCTCTCTCTATGATGTTTCTGCTTGGGAGAGAGTTAATTTTCTACCAAATAGCTGGTATGCAGTTTGGACTTTTGTTGGAAACAGTGTTGGTACCACAGGGATGGGTTTGCTATTGCTGAGCAGTGCTCACACTGAACACAGAGCCAAGGCCTTTTCTGCTCCTCACCCCACCCAGCCAGTGAGGGGGCTGCGAGTGCACAAGGACTTGGGAGGGGACACAGCCAGGAGAGCTGACCTCAACTGACCCAAGAGATGTTCCAGATCATACAGCATCATGCTCAGCATACAAAGCTGGGGAGAGAAGAAGAAAGGGGGAGAGGGAAGACATTCAGAGTAATGATGTTTGTTCTTCCAAGTCAGCATTATATGTGATGGAGTCCTGATTTCCTGGGGATAACTGAAGAGTTTCCTGCCCATGGGAAGTGGTGAATGATTTCTTCTTTTCCTCTGTTGCATACACAGCTTTTCTTTCCCTATTAAACTGTCTTTATCTCAATCCACAAGTTTTCTCACATTTTCTCTTCCAGTTCTCTCCCCTGTCCCACCACGGGGAAGTGAGGGAGCAGCTGCAGCAGTGGGGCTCACTTGCCAACTGCAGTTAAACAAATGTCCTTTGTTTTGCAAAAAATGTGGGCTTGAAAAGACCTGCCATTGGGCTGATTGAATTGTCTGGAAGATAGTTAAGATGCGTCGTGTGACAGAGGAAGAGCAAGTGTCAGTGACAGAGGAAGAGCAAGAGATTTAGCATCAGAGAAATTGCAAGGTTTGCCTGGAAAGGAGAAGTGGAACATTCAGCACTATATTTGCATTTAGGCAACAAACATTTTTCTCCAACACAGCTGAGCAGTGTTCATCATACATTTATGGTTATACTATGCTGGGGCATACACATATATTTTTCATGCTGCATGCTCTAACTGACTCCCAATACCCTGAAGTATTGGTGTGTACCCAGGTTGGTAATATCCTAGATTGAAACTAACCACAAGATGGAAAACTAGACAGGCCAGCAAAAGAAAAACTCATGGATCAGTGCTGGAATAGGTTCTGTCCTCACAAAGGTTACCAGTTTCAGAGGACACAGCCTCAGAGCGTCCCTTGGGCAGGATGTAGTAAGAAATGTTGCAGCAGTAAGGATATGCACTAACAGCTCTGACAAATGCCCCTGAGCCTACAGAGTTCACTCAAAACCTTAATGCTAAGCAGAAAGCAGGCACAACAGGGAGTATTCTTACTGTGTCATGTCAGGTTCCTAGAGTTGTCAGGGAAGGTTACATTCCCTATAAAGTGCTCTGAATCATGCAATGAAGGACAATACTGCTGGCTTAAGATGGGTCATGGAATAACTTTTTGGGTGTTTTGCTAGAATGACAATGTGTATTGGAATCAGTATGCATGAAATGGATGCCAAGACAGCTGCAGGCATTTCACTTTTATTCACATTGCAGAGGTACTGAAGCAAAATCTCTGTGGAGATCCACCAGCCAGCAACAGAAACCAAGAAAACTGTGGGACAATAAACTCAGTCACAGAACAGGGAGACAATGACAGAACCATCTGCAGAGCTTAGGGATTGCTGGTATCTTCTCCCAATCAGTTCATTTCCCAAAGCCGACTCTAATGCATGGAGGAAGAAGTAAGTTTTGAGTCCTCAGGTTTGCTTTAGAAGGAGGCAAGACTGCTGAGACAGTTAATTGTGCAGTCCATTACCACAGTCTGATGCCAAAGAAGAGTAAACAAAGGAAAGATTACTTATAGTCACTAAGAACACTCACTAGAAGTGAGTGTGTGTGAATCACTTATGAAAATGTGGGAAATCAAGAGGGCAGAGTCATAAGGACAAGGTGGCTCTAACAGGGAAAGTAACATTTCCAGATGCAGAGGCATTTTTAATTCAGATGCTCATCTCCTCTTTTAGTTTTACTGGAACACATGTGGTGATATTATTAAATTGGCATCAAAGCTGGAAGATGGTTTGGTCAATAGTCATGTGCTTCTTTTCATTATATAGTGATCATCCCTATGATGGATTTTATTCTTTGTTGTAATTATAAAAATAATTTGAATAGTACCACTCTCGTCTTCCTTGAATCACACACCATTTTTGGTTCTTTGTTTTTTTCAGGACTCAAATTTCATAATAGTTAAAGCAGAAAAGTGATATTATCAGGATAAGGTTGATAGAGACTTGAGTCCTTTCTTAGCAAAATTTTCTTTTGCAAGGATTAAAGACAGTGGAGTTGTTTTCCCTTCCTGCTCTTATCTTGTGATAAAATTCAAGACTAAGTTTTGTATTGGCTATTTGGGTTTGTATGAGTTTTTTGTTTGTTTGGGGTTTTTTGGAGGGTTTTGGTGGGTTTTGTTTTTGTTGGTTGGTTGGATGGATTTAATGCAGTATTATCAACTTAAAAATTTCATCCATTATGGTATAAATTCATAATAACCGGAACAGTTAACATTTTTAATGGATATGGCAGACCATGGACAGGGAGAATAGTTACAACAGAGGTGAAATGTGTTCAAAGAGAGGTATAACATTAGTGTTAGAGCTAGAAATAAAACTCAGATTCAGACCTTCTTGGAGAAGACCATAGGATGACAGAGCCTATAACCTTTTCTCCCTGTCACCTTTAGAATTGTTGGACTTAATATACCACAGCAGCTTTCCAGGTACCCCTCATTCCAAAGTCAAATTGAAACGAAGGCCTTTAACCCCCCAAACCAGTCTCCCACTACACATTATTCTTAGTGTCTCAGCCCACACCAGTGTCACCATGTGACTAAATTATGTAGAAATATGATAAATCACAGAATTGCAAATCTGTAAAACCAGCTAAGTTTACAGTCTTAATATTGGTTGTTCCATTTCTGTAATGCTTCGCCTGCATGGGAGTGTCATGAATATATTATGGATGGTACTTGGGTCACAGTGTTGTATTAAAGCATTTGGACTGCGCCTTGGTCTTAGCTTGAGAAAATTCCACAGCAGTGACACTGCTGCACACAGATCCTAAATAACAGCACTGAGATGTGCTTGAAATTAAGAGTGACGGAATAATTTACTAGCACTGTGGGATGCGATTAACTGCAATGAGATGACACTGACCAAAATGAAATTCTAAATTGAATGATTTCCTAGTAACAACAAGACTATTGGGATGCAGGACTAAACCTCTGTGTGAAATGCTTTATTTTTTCAGTCATTTATCTCAATGCAGTCATCTGAATGAAAGTTGAGGTTGGACTAGAGATTGCAAAAGGAGAGTTTGCTGGTATGCAAAAGGAGAGAGACTAAATGTCTCAATATGTTGTTTAATAAATAACCAGCATGTGTTTAAAAATATGGCGCCTTCTTATTACCCAGTCGTAGAATTCACAAAGTACATTGGCACCAGCCAGTATAAAGAGATTAATAGGAGGTAAATGAGAACAATGAAGAAATGTAGAAACAGCTCCCATAGAGAGAACCCAAGCATTGCAACCCTGTCTTATTTTAAAAAATGGACCTTCAGTAGAAGTGAACATGAGGTAAATGGAGTGAATGGGTTGGTACCATCTGCAAAAATGTTAAAACCCCTAGAACAGTGATGAGGGGTGTCCAGTGGCTCTTATGGATGGCAGTATGAGACTTCAAAGAGATAAAATGTGGGTCTTTTCTGATCCAGAACTCAATGCAAATGAAGGAAATTCAAACTCCAGAGTCTGGATGTAAATTTGGAAACATTAGAGATTCTCTAGTAATTGACAGGATGGGCTATGGGATGTCTGACCCTACATGACTGGAGAGACTGCTGAGAGAAAGATTTCACCCTGCAGAAATGCATCTTAATAGTAAGGACAGCAAAACTGTCTGGGAAAAAGCTCCCAGCAATGACAATCATTGGTTCAGAACAAATATGGTCAAACAGAAGGTCAAAGACAAAGTAATAAGCAAAAGCAGACTGACCAAGAGAACCAATGCCCAGTTAATGTATAGGGGGAAGAAATACAAAGGCAGAAAGAAAGTTTCTTTTGGAAGGGTAGCCGTGGAAGGCAATGGACAAAGCAAGCAGAATACGTTGCATTTCAAAATTAAAAACTTCTGGGCAAAGAGGAGGAAGGTCAGTGTATGATAGAGAGCTTTCTACTGTGGGATGAGATGGATGATGAGACTGACTCATAGAAGATATTAGAACTGAGAGCAACATCACAGATGGACATGCAGAAATATTTGTTCAGAGAAATCTGACTCAATGTTAATAATCTGCTGAAAAGCTTTCTAAGAAAACAGAAAATCCTTTTTTTCCTACCCTTTTATCTTTTAAAGGATGATGGAGAAATGAAAGCTTGTTCTGAGTATCTGAAAGACAACAATTGAACTATTGCTATTTATCTTCTTTCACACAAAGAAGCTGATCTTTCTACTTTGTAACCTTAATGATCATTAAGAGTCGCAGTACTTGTATTAAAAATGCTAGACCAAAAGCTTTTTTTCTGGAAAACTAGAGAATAAATGGAAGAGAAAGATGGAAAAGAAGGAAACCTATGAAGAGATACTTCTTATTTGCAAAGATGCTTAAATATATGTATAAAATTAAATAAAATATCTGATCCCAGAATTTGATGTGCTTTCCATAAATAGAAAAATATTTAGAGGGGACTCCAAAGCATCACTTGCTACATTTCCTATTTGTTAAATTGAATATGCAAATCATTGTGTTGTCAAGAAATAAGTGCAAAAAGGGAAAAAAGAACAAAGAATGATGAAAGTATTTATTGATGAAGCCTGCTCAGCTTAAACTAAAAATGTCAGTACTCTGTGTTAATTAAATCCTTAAAAGTGATTTGTTTTTAAAGACAATATTAATTAGAGAACCCTCATGAGAGAAGACACTGAGAATTGTATGTCAAGTGACAGTTTTTTACTGTACAGCTAATTCTCAGATCTCACTAACACAATGAATCCAAGACAAAACATTCTCTAAACAAAACTTACTCCCTTATTGTTAAAATGAAGAGTGTGATTTCTCAAATTACATATACAGTATTGGAGGAGTGGGAAGACAAGAAAGGCGGAGAAAGAAAATGCCATGCAATTTCACCAAGCCCTTCAGACTGGCTTTCCAGCTGCTGCAAGCAACCTGTTTCTGTAGGCTCCTGCTCTCTATGTGACCTCTAGTTACAGCTTCTTCTCCTGGTTTTTTTTTTTTTTTTTTGCTTTTTCCTATATTACCTAATCTTATGTGATCTGTAACCAGTTGTCATCTGTAGATTCTGTAAATATAAGATCATTTTCACAAAAGGACAATGGTATCTATTGCTTCATAGTTTTTCCCAAACAGACATTTTTGGCTCCCAATGATGATTTCTTTGAGTAGACAAAATCTTACAAGTGTGACCTTTATGTATTTGTTTATATATGATCATAGAATCATAGAAAGGTTTGGATTGGAATGGACCTTAAAAATCATCAAGTTCTACTCTCCCTGTGATGAAGGTGAGATTTTGTGCTGTGTCTGTCCTTCATAAGTAGTTTACAAACCTCTTTGGTGTTTTGGTTTGTCTACTACTGGGAGCATATCTTTCCTACAAAACATTTTGGAAATTGCTTTTGGATCACGAAATCATATTTGTCTTGAAAATTTCATGAGCACATAACACAAAAATTCATATTCACCTATGCTTTTTTATTTCATAGCAGTTTTTTTTCTGATTTATTTTAATATTCTTTCTCCTTAGTTAATTTCTTTTTTCATAACAGAGGAAAGGGTGTCCTATAGTACTACTGATACTTGCCATCATCAGAGTCTTTCTTGTCATTCTCAAGAATGTCCTTTTGGAGATAAATTGCATATTTCTTGTCCTTGTAGTGACAAATTTACTTTTATCCTTTGAAACTCCTGTACAACTGAATTTTAGTCCATAGGAGAAAACACCATCCACCCTTAGTTTGGTGCCTCCAATGAAAATTGATGAAAATGAGATCACCCAGATTCAATTCAGACACAGTCTTCTGGTGGCTAGGCATACTTCAATTTATTTATATTTAGAAGGTCATTCTTTCCACATCAATGATTCAACATATGTTAACAATTCAATCACTCCTGATCCTCCTTTCCATCTCTGGAAAGGCATTAATTTAAATAATTTTTGAATTAGCATGGGAAGACAGCTTAATGTGATGAAAATTTTATACTCCCACTCCTCCTGAAAGCACAGAGCTAGATCTTTAAATCTAGGTCTTCCAAGATATTTATTCCTTTTTCCTACTGAGGATAATTTGAAGTTTAGCTTAACCAACTCTTCAAACCTTCAATATTTTTTTCAGAGGAATGGAGATACCTAAATAGGATACAAATACCTAAGAGTCCTCTGAGAACTTGGAATTTAATCTCTTTTTCTAACATACCCATCTATAGAACTGGCATAGTATTGCAGCATTATAATATGCTATGCTACAAGATGTTTTGGAGATGTCCAGGTATAGCATTTGATTTAAAAAATGGTAGTGAACTCACACAGAGTATTTAAATAGGCTTCAGCTATCTTAAATGAATCTGGGAACTGGTTTCATCTCCTATGAATGGATTTTGAGTTTGTACCCCTACAAAAACCCTAAATATGTTTATTGCCACTAAGATACAATTTGCCAATCAAGTGATGTATGTTAACCACCACCTCATTTGTACTTTTCGGGCTACTTTCTTTATATGAAAAAAAGGCTCTTCCCAGGAACCAAAGCAGGTACTATAAAATTTCAGAAGATATTTTTTACTCTGAGATTTCAGGAGAATTTTCTGTAACAGAAAGATAAACAATGAAATCTCACTGGCGAGAGAAGAAAAAAAATAAAAAATAAAAGAGAGAGAGAAGAGACCTGAGTTGGAGATGAATCAGACCTGAAGCCCTGAAGCCTTCTCCTGTGATTTTATGTTTCAATTTTTTTTTCCACAAATGTCAGAAATTGTGCACTGTTAATTTTAAGATCAGATTTAATCAAGACATAATTAAACATTGAAAAAGAGGTCTATAATGATTTGAGTGGCAGACCTTAAACATGATGAAGAAGACTGGTGTCACTGAAATGTATTTTCAGTAGTTGGAATTGGTCACAGTTGTTTTCCAGCATCCCCTTTTATTTGCATATGTATTTACTGCGTTCTATTTTTCATAGTGTTTCATAGGTCTAATTTCACACTTGCTTCCATCGGCTTTGTACCCTGCTTGTAATTTGAAGTTCCAGTAAACTGTTTTTTCTACTTCCTTCCTTGGGTACCAATAAAACTTCCATCTGCGTTAAGAAATTAATATTGATGTGCAGATTGAGTACAAAAATATACCTAGACCAGCTTCAAACAGCTCCTGATGATTTCATTAAATCTTTTTAATAGCCACTGTCAGTGGGAACTCTGTGTTCTCAGAGAAAATGATTTGCTCGATTTCTTCAGGATCAGTATATGATTTTTATAACAAAACAGCTCCAAGCTAAAATAATAGACAATTATTTTGCCCACAGCCAAACTAAGATTTATCAACTTAGATCCTTTATGGGACATGCAGTGGACGTAGAGTTGTTTTACTTGGAAACAAGAAATTATACTTTGTAGTTTAGTTTTACTGATTGCCCTATTACAAAATGCTGGTATATTAACTAGTTTAGTTATTTCATTAATGGTTTTATTTCAGAGTAGGAAAAGGATTATACTGGTCCAAGGACTTTTATGGCTCTTCTTTCTTTAGCTTCTTAGGTATACTAACTGAAATGTGATTACAGCAATCAAACACTACAGTAGCTGGGCCAGCATAAAATGTAATATGGAAAACTCTCATGATTTATTCAGGCTACTTCCCACAATCTGTGAATTTAATCAGGACATAAATTCATATTTCTTCCTCTTCATTTCAAATTTGGAAATTCATGTAATAGATTCCAGTAGAGAATGAAATATGTCAGAGTCATGAAGATCCCTCAAAATGTTTCAGGGTGACAAAACCCCTTTGTTTTCCTCACCAGTTCTGAGGAAAATTTCTCTCAGCTAGGACTGTATACATATGTTATCATGAGATGAAGTAGGGTGTGGATTTATTATGTACACCAGTTGCCCTGCGAGTAGCAGTTTCCTGCCAGCACAATTTTATCCTGCAATTAGCTGTCATCACTTGCCCTGCAGAGAAAGTGAGAGCCTGTTCAGAATCATTGTCCTGGAGTAAATCCCCTGGGCTTTCTCCACAGCATCTTTTTTGACTTGCCATACAATTCGAATCAAGAAGCAACTTTTTTTTTTTTTTTACTTCTTTCTACTGACTTTATTTCAGACAACATCTTCCACCACAATAAAACTAATTTGGGGAACATCTCTTCCTTTCTTTTAACTGATTGATCACAGGCTTAACACCAAGCGTGTGTTCAAGGTCCTGCTGAGTGATGGAGTGCTAAGAGCATGGTTCATTACAAATAATTTTATTTATTTAAGATAGGCATTCTGTTTAAACAAGTCAACAAGTGTGCTTGTATCATCAGTAGATGCACAAGAACCCATGGCAGGTCACACCAAAAGTCCATCTATCTTAGCATCTTAGCTTTACAAGTGCTTACTGCAGGGCAACATGAACAGAAAGGACTTGCAGCAACATTTCCCAAAAATATTCTCACCCCTTCCAACCCATTCTATCTCATTAATTTATACCTTTGTTTTTATACCTTGCACAGGGTTTTCCTCCAGGAATCTCGCTAGTAAGTCCTTGATCCCATGTCATTTTTTAGCACCCTAAATGTAATATGAGGTAGAGCTCCTTTGCACAACCACCTCTTGTAAAGAATAAAAATCTCTATATCACAGAGGCCAAAGATTCAATAAGGCATCTCTTTTCCACCTATCTTTTTCTGATATTTTTAGCTTTTCTATTCAGTGAAAGACACTCTGTGCATCCATCCAACATTTTACTCTTCTACCAGTAGAAGACACTGTACCTTCATTCAACATCTGCTTTGTCGTTTTCTGAATTTTTCCCAGTTCTTTCATATATATTTTGAAATGGAAGCAAAACTATGAACGAGATAGAGATGAATAGTGGATTCAGACACTGAATAACCAAACCATCTGTCTGGCAAGACATTATCTCAGTTGTTGTTCCCAAAGCACCTGACACAATCAGGCTCTGATCTACCTTTTGACAACACACTATCATAATACAAGAATAATGATATGTAACAGGGTTCTGATGTAACACACCTTAAAAAGGGTTCTCAGAAACTGAAATTAGATTTTTATGTATGTATCGATACATAGACATGTATTAGATATTTATATTCTGAAAGGAACCGGCATTTTAATTAACATACGTTACAAATGGTTGGGCCATGTTTATGAACACAACTTTTACCGGTGTCAAAGGATTATTTTAAAGGCTTTCTACTAGTGAAAGGATTCCTTGTCTTTCCTATTCCCAAGTATGCAAGTGGCTGATGAATCTCTGTGAGGATTGCAAAGGACCTTTTCAGGCTCCTGTCCAGTACAGGACCTGATTATTCCCCAGGGCTCTCTATGGAAGTATAACACAAAGAACAATTATCTATATATTATTGATAATTTATTGATTTCAAGGGTAAATCTGAAGAATTTTCAGATTAAACACAATAAATTGGCATTGTGCATGTGCAGGACTGCCTCTGGTTTCTTAGACAAGTATCTGTAAAATTTGCTCATGAACTGAGATGGTAATAAGAAGCAGAGGGCTGACACACAAGACCATCCAGTTCATTCATGAGCATTCAACAGTCCTCTCTAATGAAAGCAAAATGCTTAATCTGATCAGAAATTTTTGCATTATTAAGATATGACAATCTGAAACATCTGTATACTAAGAAACACGTCAGCTATAATAAAATTCTAAATTACATATCAGAATGGAGAAAAATTTTCATTGAAATCTCGATAGATTATGGCCAAGAATGTCTGCATCATTCATGAGGTCTGGTCGAGAGAAGTTTTAAACCATATTTTCTGCATTTTGCAAGGAAAAACACATGGCTTTTGAAACACTGGAGGGTAAATTACTAAAACAGAAAAACCAAAATCTACACCATTAAACCATAGCATACAATCATAGAAAATTTGAAAAGTGTCCCTCTTTCAGTTCTGACAAACAGTCACAACTGCAGATACTCCACAAGAACATTGTACAGACACACAAATTTTACACATAAATCCCTCCACAGCAGACTACTTTTCTTTAACTTCAATTGATTTCTCAAGGAACTTACATTGTATGCAATTTGTGTGTCATTCTTCAGCAGCAATGGCGTTGTTGAAAAGTTGCAGGGGTTAATTTCAGTAGCACTAATACCTGGAGAGGATATTTATTGTGCAGTCGCCAGTGTTTTATCATCTAGTGATATTGAAAAAACTTATCACTTAGGCAGCCAAGAGAGCTCCTTCATTGCCGTAGGGAAAAAAAAGCATCTCATATTTCATAACAAATATCATAAGTGTTCCACATTTTATCACGGCATTATACACGAGGGAACATTCTGCTCTGAGCTATCACATCTGTCTCCCATGTTGGTTGTCCTTACACAGCAGGATGAATTCATCTGCAGGAGCATGTTATTTCATGTTTGAGAAAGGAGGGGAAGCTAAAATGTTCCTCTGGATGGGAGTATACACTGAAGGGCTCATGTCCAAACAATAGCGTCAATTCAGAATAAAATCTTTTACTGAATTTCAAAGACCTAATGTGAAAGACCAATTTATAAAAATGCTTTTGATCGACTGAGTGATGCTAATTCTACAGTTACAGACCAACATGCATTTTATGAGGTTCATGAATTCTTGGGAAGTTCTGTATTTATTAGCAAGATGAAGAGAATGTCATGTATTTTCCCAACATGACCATGCTCTCTTTCCAATAGAATAATATATTTTCTAAGATTTTTCTCAGAAACAGTGTGTAAATTTATTTTATTTATTTAATGAATGTAATTTCAAAAATTGGTAAAAATTCTTTTCCAGATAAAGTGGAAAGATAATGTAATACTTCAGAGTTAATAATGGATGACAAAAATTTCTTTCTCAAAAATTAGAAAGAACTGATTTACAAGAAAGTGTGGAACCACGAACCAGAACTGTCTTCTTTAAAACTGAGCTGAATAAAGAGGAAACTAGATGAAGGCTCTTTACCCAATAGACATAATCTGTGAATTTCACAAGCTCATTAAAACATTGCGCTTTCATTAGCTTCTTGCTAATCCAAAGTGTCATTTTATGTAAGAAAACTCTAAATTTGGGGAAAAAAACCTAATTATTTCTCCCCATGAGCACTCAAAACCGTGTTTAAAATGAAACCAACTATTGAAATAAAAATAATTCTAAGTTGAAAAGAAAAAACAGTTTAGGAGTGTAAAATAAGTAAACTTAATGAACACAAAGATAAAAATTGTATTCCTTCAGACATTACTCATATAGTTTGCAATCCATCAGAAAAATAGTCCAGTTCTAGTCACTGAAGTCTCCTTCCCAGACAGGTACTATACAAGGCACCCAATTTAACATACAATGAATCTCAGTAACTCACAGATTTCAGGTGGGGCCTAAGTGTTGAACTGGAATCTGGGAGAATTTGCTGCAATAGTGAACATAATACTGAATTAAGCATGCCCATGCATTCATGATTTGGCAGTTCATAATTTTGATTAATTTATCACATTATAGCCTCATTTCATCATTAGCACCAGGAAAGCAAGAAATTCAAAACTTTATTGACAAGTGCTCAATTCTGGCTCCATAGAGAAAGGCCGTGGCTGGATGTCTTACATGAACTGGCTCTACTAGAAGCAAATTGAAATTAAGAGCAAATGTTATTCCTTTGTTAGAAGCAATTATCTTCTCACAATAGCTTCATATCAACTACAAATTCAGGGCTGCACACTCTTTCAGGTATGTGACTCAGTATGATTTAGCGAACTCAGTCAATCAGGAAATAAGCACTGTTTCATAGAAAAAAGGGGAAAATTATTACAGCTTTTTCCTTCACAGATTGTTAAATCTACTTGTCACAGTTAGAATGCAAACCACATGCTGCAGGTCCAAGTAGACATCTGGTAGATAAGTTCTTTCTTAGTATATATCCCTTTCCTTTTTTGTTTATCTTCCCACACCTCTATCCCCCTCACCATGGCCACAATCTTCTTTAGGTATGTTTGAGGAAAATGTATTGCACACCATGGCAGTTTGACCTTGGCTGGAAGTCAGGTGCCTACAAAAGCCATTTTATTACTCCCCTCCTCAATGGGACAGGGAACAGAGCATATAACAAAACGCTCATGGGTTGGGATAAGAACAGGGAGAGATTACCATACTGGGTAAAACAGACTCGCCTTGGGGAAGTTAATGAAATTTTTTACCTGTCAAAATCAGAGAAGGATAATGATAAGACAACAAAATTTTAAAATGCTTTCCCTGCACCCCTCCCTCCTTCCCAGGCTTAACTTTATTCCCCATTCTCTACCTTCTCTCTCCCAGCAGTGAGAGAGAGGGAAGGGGGTTACAGTAAGCTCATGTTGTTTCTGCCACTGCTTCCTCCTCAAGGAGAGTACTCTTATTTTGGGATATATATCTATAGGCAAACGTAAAGGTTCAAGCACAAGGTAATTTTCTGAGAAAAGTCCCATTCGGTAGGACATTGCACAATTTCCATCAAGAGACTGACCATGGCACAGGAAACTTAGATCTTAAATGTTTAATACAGGGTTAAAGACCGAGTGATTTCCCTCTTACCTTTCAATATAGCTGGAGTGGGTGTAAGAATAACATCCAGGCTATCTGGAAGGACATATTTCAATTGCTCCTATTCAATGGTTCTAAATACCTCCACCCCAGTACTAAAGATCATCCTTTCACCATTTTACTTCTCTGGAATTCATTGTTTTATACAGCAGAGAAGATTAAGAGCTTTCCTAGGGTTACCAGGGTGGCTTTTTGTCTGGATTGGTTTAGTTTATTTAAATAATGCTTACAATACAAGAAAGAAATCATTTAGCTGGAAAACAAGAATCTTAGACAATATTTGTAGAGGAGACTTAAAGTGACAGACTTAAATAACAAGTATGCTATCTAATATCCCTTTATTTATCTAGTATTTCACAGAATACACAAAGTCATTATTGCAACCCAAATGAAAACTCTTGGAGTCACCACGAGGCTCCAGTAATGGATAAGCATTATTGCTTTGTTGAAGCCTCCAGGCAGGGTCAAAATTTAACATGAAAAGTAGAAGTAAAAATCAGCCTTTTCTTCCTGTCTCTCTAGGCAACAGACTAAAGGAAAACCATACTAGCTAGGCATCTCAGCACTTTTTGCTCTCCATTCAGCCAAATCTTTTGTCACCTTAGGACCTATGACTGAACTTGAAATCAAAAACAGCATTAAAGCAAGAATTTTCCCTTTTTGAAGAAGGCAATAGGGAAGCTTGTCAGCAGGCAGTAGTGAAGTACAAAAATACAAAATTACCTGCCCTGCATAAGGGCCTCATTTATGTTTTTGCTTAACCTTCTTTTGTAAACCTTTGCTTTTACTAGGAAGCACCAAAAATATGACAACCAAACTACAGCTAAGCCCTAAGATCTCTTTGATTTCTCATTTTCATAATTTTCTTTCATGGAAATTAGGCTTAAAAAAAAAAAAAAAAGGCAAGGAATTCTTCCTGCCTTTTATAGTTGGATTATTCTAGCTATGCCATCTGAGAAATTTTTCTACAGTATTTAATTTACCTGTAGCACAATTCAATTTTTTTTAACTCTAGTGCTTTTAGAAGATCTAGTGTTTTTAATGAAACTTATCTAAATAAGATACATCAATCAGTATGGTATCACTAACTAGACTATGATATTTTTCCAAGAATTGATT
Source organism: Donacobius atricapilla (assembly GCA_013397315.1). Taxonomy (NCBI): domain Eukaryota; kingdom Metazoa; phylum Chordata; class Aves; order Passeriformes; family Mimidae; genus Donacobius; species Donacobius atricapilla. The sequence goes on along the minus strand of WBMY01007047.1, from coordinate 1,133,909 downwards.
AGCGATCAGGGAAATCAAATGCTCTCTATCTCTTTTGAGGGCATTCTCTCTCCTATTAGGAGTATCCTTAGGTTTATTAAATGGCCTCTCCAAACTTTTGACATGTAGAATGTCCTCCATTAAGAAAGGGTTAGAGAGTCCTTTATCAGGGGAGGCATAGTCTTGCAGATTATATGATAAAAAGTGCATGTGATCTGACTGTGTTGATTGATCAAAACTTTCCTTGAATGAAGAAATGATTTTTTTTTTTAAACTTGATATATCTTATTAATAGNGATTCAGTTTTGTCTCAGTGGAGATATGTTAACATAAGGCCCACAGACATAAAAAGTGTCTCTGCTCCCAGAAAGTTTGGCAATGATCCAGTTCCCTTTAAGAAATTCTGCATGAAATTTTAGCAGAACTGATATTTGAACAGCAAAGTTTCATACCAAAGAAACAACTCAGCCTCTAATAGGGTTTATACAAAAGTCCCATTTCAAACTCTGGAAGGAAATCTATTTCTGAATTATTGCCTAGTAATTTCCAAGATTTTCCAATTTAACATAACATGTGTGATCATTTTGGGGAGCTCCTGATATGCATGTGAAAATACTTTGTACTCCTCCACTCAAAATTATTTGCTCTGCTTCAAAATGGAAGGTCCCACTCAGGCAGCAGGGAGTTAAACCATGTTTCCAAACTCAAGGTGAACACTCACATATTATCAAACTAGCAGCCTGATCCTCAAAATCAAGTTCCTTCAGGGACATTTATCCCGATAACTTTTGAGATAGTCATTCTGGGCTCCTTCAGCAGAGGAGGAAAATCAAAATGTTTCAAAAACATGATTCACGTGAACCATTTTGCACATTTCTATTTGGGTAAGTGAAAACATATCCTGCAAGTGCTCCTTTTTTTTCTCCATTGACTGAAAAATAGTTCTACTGACTCTGGTTCTTGCAGGCTGAATAAACATCTAACAACAGATGCCTATATTTTCCCAAAGGATTTACAGGAGAAGAATCAATCTTTTTGCTTTACTATACAGTGTTTGTTTGGTAGCAGGGCAGGTTCTGCAATACCATTTGCATAAATTCATATCTCACATTCTCACTTGCAGAGTTGTAATTTGCAGAAAAGTGTTAGGAAATTCTCAACAGACAAATCTAGGCAAAGGCTTGATGGACATGCTGTTCAAATTTTAAAAATTGTTGCTGCAATTTCTACATATATTACTGCCACATGCAATATATTGCCTGTATATATTGTTGCTACATGCTACAATACTGCTAATATTGCCACATCAGACACATATAACACAGTATCTACATTTCAAGTAATGTCGCATTAAAAGAGAAGAGGAAAAGAAGGAAGCCAAATTAAAATTCCTTGCCTATCTTAATGTAGTTAACTAATTAACGTAGATATTTAAGTCATTTTCTATGTAAATAGGGATTTTAATTAAGTCGATACAGCAGAAGTAAAGCAGGAAGCATGTATAGATCTAAGCCTTAATTGTTCTTCTCTGTCAAAAATATATAAAATTTTTCATGATGACATGGAATTAGGAGGTTAATATTCGGTGGGTGTCTGGGATTTCTCACAGACATAAAATTTGGTCATAAAGATGCATGTTCCCTATATTAAGCAGTCTCTTCATTTAACCCTGAATATTCCCCATCAAACCATACTATTTACTTAATTGCTGTTGACCTTGATTTCTGAATGCTGAAACTCTTTTTGCTTCTCTCTGGGACACCAAATTTCTTATTTTTCTACAAGTTAACAAGAATTGGCTTTGAAACAATTGTACAAACAAACATAGGCTATTGAAAAGAAGCATCTTAAATGCAAAAGTTTATGCAAAGAAGGATCTCTGATAATGGAAACAAGCACAACAAGGGATTAAAAGCTGAAAGTACCTGGGAAAAAGCAAATTAACTGGACTTCTGAAGTGAACAGACATGGTCTTTAGAGTTTAGAGGTATGATTTCCCCCGGTGTTATTCCTTAATAAAACACAGAGGCAGGACAGTGTAGCTTACTATATTTTCCATGTATTTTGCTTGAGGCTCACTTGCTTCTTTCTAGGGTTCATACTGAAGATATCCAAAGCCATACACAGGGGAAAAAAAACTGTTCTGAATACCCTTGACATATTTAGGAGTAAAACTGGAAACAAAATAAATTTTTTTGCTCAATTACTAAGATTGATTAAAAATAAAATCTAATGTTTAGAAAGGGAGAGCATACAAAAGTGGACAATGACATTAACTCAGCAAAAGTATCTTCAGTGGCTGCTCATCTGGAATATCAAACTATTTCATCAACAGAAGGAGTTTAGCCAGCTCGTCTTCTCTAATGCCCCATTGCTAATGATGGTCTGAAACCAAGGAGAAAAAGCTATGGAGCATCTTATCCTGGAGGCAGAGATTCGTTATATGATTGCCTTTGCTATTGCCTTCAGATAAGCTTGCACAATTCAGTATGTACTGCAAGTTCAGACCTAAAATCATGTTAACCCCCAGACCTTACTAACCTTCCCGACATTGAAGAGTAGCTGGGCACCAATACCAAAAATAAGAATGAAAATATTCAAATATTAAGTTCTAAAATAATTTTTCCAAATGGCATAGTCTTATATGAGTGCTTTAGCACTTGCTTGTAAGCAGGGAAAATTATGATCTGTGATTTTCTCTGTCACCTGTCCTTAATACAAGACACAACATTTGTCTTCTAGGGTAGGATCAGATCACTGACTGCAAATACCTATCAGTGAGAAAATCATCCTGGGCTGCTTTGGCAGTCCTTAAAGAGAAATTGGCACATTTGTCTTAAAAATCTTTACATTCCATGTCTGAAATAAATCACCACTTCCACATTCTAAAGAAGGTAATCATTTTACCTAAGTTGACTACAAAATGAACTGATCTGAACTTTGCTGAGAGAAGTCACCCTGTGGTTCCCTCTCCAAGTGCTGGCTCTTGGACCTCCATCTACTCATGTGCCCATGACATAGGCAATTTGTTACACAGAAAAGGAGTTAGAAAGGGATTTTAATGAGAATGCAAAACTGACTATGCTCACAAACACAAGTCATAGCCACATGCACACAATGACCAGCCCAATTTTCCACACAACCGCAGCCTTTATCCCCTTATCTGTTTTCATATGCTTGTTCCTCTCCCAAGCACCTTCATCCCTCGTTTTCCACCTCTGGTTCATTAAACAAGCATTCCCTAGTAAGTAATCCCGAAATGTTCTTCCCACCACCACACAACATATTTCACCCCTCTAAACAGTAACTCCTTGCCTCCAGTCTTTTATCTTGTAATATAACAATACATATTTGCAAGAATGAGACCTAGAAGCATAAGATTTATCATCAAAATTTTGCAAACTTTACAAAAAGAGCACTGAAATGTAGGGTCCAAATCACAAGCTAATACAAACCAGATTTTCTCTCATCTGGCCTTTAATGATTTCAGTGTATCATCCCCTTCAATGTGCCTTCTCATCAGCTTTACCGCCCTGTAAAACTTTCATTTCATTTAATTTCATTTCATTTCATACTCCATTTTTTCAGGCATTGGACATGGCTACATGGCAATATTGTTAATATATGTAACTACAGGAGAGTTGTTTCTCCTCAACTCACTTGTTAAAGACTTTCTAGAATACTTTACAGCAGAACAATTACATGAATATCAGGTTAGGTGCCTTATGTTGACCTGTAGCCGCCATAAAATTCTCACAAGCTTATAACTCTTTTCTCCTGGTATATCACAATGAAGAAAACTTTTTTGTATCTTTTGTTTTAGATTCCTATGAGGTCGCAAGGGAAAAAATTTTGGAAAAGGGAAAAAGACATACTTATTATGATAAGACAATAAAATATGTTTGGAAGCTTTAAACTTTACTATTTTTGGCAGCTTTTCTTTTTTTTTTTTCCTTTCATTTAAAACCACTTCAGTCCATGAGTTCTGAAGATGACATCTCTTTTTTTTCCCTACCAAACGAAACCAGAAAATTCCAAGCACTAAGTTCATAAATTTATTTCTCTCTTTATCTTGAACTCCACTATAAACTTTGTTGTCCGACACTTGCATCTCGTTCATTAGCAGTGATTTTGTAGCATCGCTTTACAGCTGACTTTGTTCTGACACATAAGATCAGAAAAGCCTGAGCCTAAATACCTCAGTCATAAATTTTAACTGTCTTTCAATTTAAATTCTTCCTGAAGACTGTTCTCTTGTAGATGCTGGGGTTCTTTCCCCCCTCTGTTATTACATTGCCCTCTAGAAATGCTGACAAAGATTGGCTGCACGAGTTCACCCTGTGTCAGCCTTTCACACTCTTCCAAGTTGAAATGTTTCTGTTGTCATTACCAAGAAAGATTCAACATATGTAGATGCATATTCTGCACACTATTATGCTTCCAGCAGCCAGATCATTTCTTTTATCACACTGTCAGCTTTTTTCAGCCACTAGAAAGTGCCAGTCTGCACATAAGATCCAACCCACTCTATGTGACACAGAGGCTGCAGGAAATGCAGTTACTGGGGTGCTTGTAGGCACATGTTGACCTGTAGACTCTGCCCAGAGCAAGGAGAAGGGATCCTCAAACCCCGAGTGCTCATGGTTTCTGAGGTTCAGTCACAGTTGATAAAATGTGAGTGTTGATATGTATGCTCTAAATTGTCCATTTTCTCAGTTGTTAACATCCTTACATGCTACACACAAAGAATAACAGAAAAAAAACCCAAACATCCCATTGAAATAGTTTTTTTTAAAAAAAAGTTTATAGTCACATGACTAACATCTTACAGGATCATGCTCTAAAATACATGCTAATACATTTATGGAGAGTAAGTGGATAAGCAAAAGGTCACCCTGAGCCTTTCCTGCTCAAACCAAGCATACTGTATGAACAAGGAATAGAGTAACTATGGTGGACCTATTTAGAAGATGGATTTGGGGCAAAAAACAGCTGCTTCTGACTGAGTAGTCTTATGGCAGAAACCTGATGTGCTATGAGTCATTGCTTGTTATCATTATTATCCCTGGGGGAAACCAGGATCCAGGGTTAGACCTCTGCGGAGTTTCCTTAATTCACTGGTATCTAACACTTGGGTGAAAAGTGCAGTCTACAATATCCTCTTTTCTGATGTGGGATTAATTTAGATCAAGATAACAGCAACTTAAGTACAAGACAAAATAAATGCAACAATAACAAATTATGCTCTAACATGATATGAGACGGGAGGAGACAGATAGCGACAGATATCAAATCCTGCATTCAATTTTGTGCTCTTCACTACAAGACAGACACTGAGGTGGTGAAGCATGGCCAGAAAAGGGCAATGGAGAAGGTGAGGAATCCCAAGCACAAGTCTTATGAGGAGCAGCTGAGGGGGTTGACATTGTTTAGCCTGGAGAAAGGGAGGCTCAGCAGGGACCTTATTGCCCTACACAACTATCTGAAAGGAATCTGTAGCCAGGTGGATGTCAGTTTCTTCTCCCAAATAACAGGTGATGGGATGACACAAAAAGGCCTCAATTTGCACCAGGGAAGGCTTATATTGGATATGAGATAAAAATACTTAACTGGAAGGGTCTTCAAATATGAACAGCATGCTCAGGGAAATGTGCACACATGGCACTTGGGGACATGGTTTAGTGGTGGACTTGGCAGTCATGGGTTAATGTTTGGACTCAATGATCATTAAAGTCTTTTCCAACCTAAATGATTCTATGTACAGGAATTATGGGGATCATGGAGATACCTGAGACAGGGCTGTTTAGGCAATGAAAAGATTCAGGAGACAGGAGGAAGAATAGAAAACAACATTATAGATTAAGGGGACACGTGAAAGAATCAGCAATGGGGCACAAGGAGATCAACAGGAGTCTTTAACTTGGCCAAAAAAAAAAACAAACCAGAAAGCAGGACAAGGAGAAGCAAATGAAGACAAATGATGACTGAAGTCTGAGTACCTATATAGTAACACTTTTCCCAGTGTGAAATATTTTTTTCAGACTATAGAAGGCTGTGGAATGCAGAAATGGCCTTCCATCTGACTAGTAGGAGTAGTGTTGATAAGAATATTATAACTATTTGGGAGGTGTTAGCAGGCAAGAGCATCACTTATATTCTGTGACTATCTGGTGCTATGAATAATGCAGATAAAATAACAAAACAAGCACTAGTGCCATAGATAGCTCCTGCTGGCCCAGATACAGCAGACACCAAGACAACATAACAAATAGAACTAGGAGAATTTATCAGGAAAGAAGCAGTCACAGCTACTTGTGGCCCAGTGATTCAAAACAAGCTCTGCTCACTTTACAATACTTTCAGAAGGTATATAAATGGACCTTTTTATTCCTTGTCTCAATTTCTTCACAAAGAGTATCATCCCACCAGTTTAGCTCAGCACTTCCTACTCCTCTCAGACCTACTGACCATCTGCAAGCTCCTGGCAATGATTTTTTTAACTTATTTTACCTAATAAACATATAATTTCTGACTCATAAATGAAAATAGTAGTAATTTTTCATAAGTCCTGGCTTCCTAAGCAGGTTCTGCCCTGCTCTCTCTGGCAAAGAATTCTCTGAACATCAACTCCCTACAGTGCTACAAGCTACATGAAATTAATTTTCTACAATGGGAAATGTGGGGGGAAAAAATGTTCCTTTAATTTCTGCAGGAATAGAAGTTAATGATTCATTAGGTCATTCAGCCTCATACAAAAACTTCTAGGTTTGCATGTATGTGAGGTTTTAAAATACTTATTTGAATAAAGCAAGTTCATATAGAAATAGTATAGAATATTGACAAGTCATTCTACTTTTAATTTAAGAAAAAGGATTTTCTATTTAAATAAAATTTTCTTCTTTTTTTCACATTTTTCCCCCTAAATGCAATAACTCAAATCATAGAAGAAAATAAATTATCCCCTTTGGATACCACAAGCAAAATTTCTCTACTCATGTTATTATCCATTAAAAACAATGAACTAAAATCAGAGCAGTATTTTACAAGATGGAGATACTACTCCTGTTGTCACCTAATGTACTGTTTAAACCAACTATTTCTTACCACAGCTTATCATATTCCCTCTGAACAAATGATCCCCATGTCTGAATTTACAACGAGGCACATTAACCTTAGACCTTATCTTACCTCAAAAAACCTCATTCATTTCCTCTAAAAAAAGAAACCTTTCAAGGACAGTAGGGATTATAATGCCACTTTCCACTGTAAAGTTAGTTGCATGAAAACTGTTTTTGCTAGGGAGAATTAAATGCCTTTTTGGCTTTTTGCAGTGATCAGGTATCATGTGAACCTCATGGAGAGCAATGGCTTTTCCTTGGAGAAGTGAATTAAGTCAGATTCTCAACAGATGCAAAATGAGTTTGAAGGTTAAGGTTTACCACTGTGGAGCCGGTCAAGTAGCCTTAATTTCCATAAGGTATACTTTTGAAAAAAAAGTTTCATGAAAAAAAAAATCTGTAGATCCTAACTAACTAATTTTTTACAGGTTTTTTATCACCAGGAACCTGAAGCAATTCACTGCTTGGTTTACAAATTCAGAAACAGGTATGCAATTTCCTGAGACCTGGAGCGCTGCTCTCAGGAAAGCTTCTTCAGAATGATACAGTGTGCTGGCTATATACAAAATTTACAGAAGCCTAGTTTCCTTATTTGAGAATTAAAGCAATCTGGTAAATTTGCAGGATATGTTGTCATATAAATGGACACCCCAGCTTGGGATGATGCCATGTGACACAAAGAGGTCTGGAATGAATGAAGGGGCATACATTTCATGTGAAGCAATGTGACACACTTACAAAGTGTCAGATTAGGAACTTTTCCAGAGAGTGATGCAAAAGACTCTGAAAGAAGTGAGATATATGCAGGTTTACACCTGCTTCAGGAAAAAAAAAAAAAAAAAAAGGAAAAGAAAAAAAAAGTAAAGAAAATATCATCATCTGTCCCCTAATACTGACCAAGGATTAGGTGTCTAAATCAGTATCATGCATGTCCTAAGCTCCTTCTAGAGACAAGGGGAAGAAACAAGCATCTCCAGAGAGATTCAATTCGGTGCTCTTCACAGCTTTGTACCAGTGAGGCTTCAGGTCTCAGCTGGGATCCCAGCAACAATGTTTTCGTGGTTGAAGAATCTTCCAGTGGTGTTGCTGAGGGATAAGGAAAACTGGTTGGTGCTAAAAGGAGCATATACCCTCACCTGAACGGAGACCATATAGTGTACTGCCCTGGAGCACACCACAATAATCTTTGATTATTAGTCCAGAAATTTGGCATTTCATCCTCCCATTTGATATTTCTCTTTTAAACAGGTGTCTAGGACCAGGTTTCCTTATTCCTATATCACCTTATCCTGCTTTAGGTGACTCAGTTATATGTCTATTACACTAAGTGTTATCCAAGAGGCTGAAAGCATGAATGCGTTCTTTAAACCAAACACAAACCTAGGCTTTTTTCAAAGGCAGAAATTTAGCTCTATCAAAAAACAGTATGTTTAGCTTTCCATACACAGGGATACCTCATACTCACCTTTGTGAAGTTCAATCTATTTAATATAGAGTTTCTTAATTGCCTCCCTAAGCTCAAGCAGTAAATGAGGAAATAACCTGAGGCACACTGCTAACACCACAGGGGACAAGCAATGCATCACAGTAAAGTAGGCAGTAATAGTTTTTCCTATGCATTCACTTCTCCTAATTTAACCTGAGTTGTAGGGTATGTTGTCACCTTTCAAAAATTCAGGTAAGCAGGGCTTAACCTACATTTCTGCTCATGCTTTGTTAATAGGCACTGAAATACAAAGATGCCATCCCCCATGTAAAAGAAATAATCATCTGATTCAGTTCACTTCAGTGAAACAGTTCCCTATTTAGTATCCTCAACAAAGCAAATTCCCATGGAAGTCAAGTGAAATTCTGCCAGATGAAGGACTTAATAAAAAACTTATCTCCCTAACTGTTCATAACTTGTGAGTTATGCACTGCTTTTACCACACGATGTACTTCATGTATTCTTTGATTTAATGCTGCACACAATCTTTTTTCAGTTATTTTAAGAACAGATACAAGTAATTTTTTTTGTCTACCAAGAATTTGAAGAGGAAGACACTCATTTTCTGAACTGCTTGATGGCAACTTTTTTTTTTAACTATCCCTGAAAGGCCATGTACACTCTGGTTTAAAGACTGGGAAGGGGTGAAGTAGGGCTAAAAGATGAAAGGTTGACTTTCATCAGACCGTAGTCTACATGAAAAAAATTCCAGAGGTCTCAGGACATGTCTGAGACTTGTCTTCTTGCACATTAGACACATGCTGTTTTAAACAAATCTTCAGGCTTTGCAGAAGGGTTCAGTTCAACAGAAAGAAAATACATGCACAAAGAAATTTATCCAGTTACTTCAAAGTGATTTCTAAGTATTCTTCGGTTTCCATAAGTCCACATTTATAGTCATCAAAAGTCATTTGTTGTACATATTCATTTCTGTACAGCTTGCATGGGTTGACAGGGACCTAATTATCTAAGGGTCACCTGGAAATCCTAAGACTTGCTGTGAAGCAGAGTATCTCACTGTTTTCCATCACTTTGGAAGAATTTTTCTCACTAGGAATGCCACTCTGTGTCTTCCTACTTTAAGTATATCCTTCATTCCTCTCAAAGACCTAGCTCTGTGTGTAGTTTGGGCTAGTGTTGGAGAAATGTTTGCTAGTTTGGCATGAGTGTGATCAGTCTCACAATTTCCATGATCCTATTGAAGAGATAAGGATATATTTGAAAATCTGGGATGATCTAATATCAGACTGTGCCCTTTTGAGCTGAAAGTAGATACTACAGCAGCACTTCTCTCAATAGAGGCCATCAAGACAGTGACATGCAGCTTCACTTTTCTGTTGATCTGTTGGGCTTGTGGTATTGGTTGGTTGATTTGATGGTTGGTTTTTTTCGGGATAATTGATTCAGGGGTTTTTTTAAGATAGAGTTAGAAAAATTTGCATTCATAGGATCTGATTTTTATGAAGTAGAGAAAAAAAACCAAAATGTATTAGGGCTACATGTTCCTCTTTTGAAAAGCTAAATATGCCGGGAAAAATTTCTCATTTGAATATCTTGCAATGTACTGTCTGTATTTGTAAAAAATATTATATAATACATGCTAGCATATATTTCCTTTGATTCGTTTTAGACCTAAAAAGGGAACATCTTATATAACATATATATCTGCATAAGTAGATTATCCCTTTTTTTTATTCATAGGCTGTAGGAGAGTTTCCTTTTCAGCATAATTAACTACTGAAAAGTGGAACACTGTATTATTAAAAGAATTTCTTTTCTTTTCTTTTTTTTTTATGAATTTATTTCTCCCTGGAGGCTAAACAGAATATGCTCTACATAGACACATTTTTCTGTGAATCAAGTTTAGTTACATATGTATAGATTCCATAGATTGATCTAGCCACAAAGATCATTCAGATCAGTGGCATCTGGTAAAGGAAAATCTCAGAATTAAATGTCTGTCAAACCTCAATCTACTCATTATTTTTCTAAGCTAATTTCTAAGAATGTCTCTCATAGTTTAGAATATTTTACAATTTAAATCTCCTCACTGCTTCCACTGGATTATTAAAAGTTGAGGACAATTGAGACAGGGTATTTTATTAATAAAAATTCAAGTGCATGTAGCAATAGCTTGTCTTCCTTTTCAAAATAAGACAAAAGCAGTTGATGGAAACTATATAAACTATGTAATTTTTCAAAATAAGACATTTATGTAAGGATGTGTAGACAGATATCAGACACTGATATTTAGTCTTATTTTGATAAAGGAAATCTCTTGACTCATAGCAAATTAAATAAGTTAGCAGGGTTTTATAATTTTCTGCTGCATTATTAAAGGTTTGTTCTGAGTAGAAGACTCAATCACTTAGATTTTTTTTTTAGATATGTGCCAAAAGAATGAAAGATAGACTGTATCTAGGGCAGCTGGTTGTACAAAAACAAGCATTTTGTGCTGTGTTTTCATGTTTCTATTCTTCCATGTGCAAATTATTTCTAATGCACGTGGGTCTTTTTTTCATCAATTTATTGAAGAAAAATTGATTAGTAATTGGAAGAACTGGGAAAATAAATATGTTGAATTATTGAAGAAGAGTAATTTTAAGACAGACATAATTTTCATATTTTGTTTAACTTCAAGTACAGATAAATTATGTTACCAAGAGGTAATAAATGCAGCAAACAACATACTATTATGTCATTGTTGGACACACAGACACACACACGCACACACTTTGGTGAGTAGGCATGACTGTTTATTAAAAGATTTGACTCCACTTTATATAGTATTTCTACAAAGGCCAGGGACTGGGGGAGAAGATTGACACCTCTCCCCATCCCATGGGTCAAGACAACTGTCCATCAGCTGTCCATATCTTTCACACAAAGAATGTAAACTATCTTGACTTAAGGAAAACAATGCTTCTATTTGTAATACCTGTGCGTGAGAAACTACCTAAGAACTATGAACTGTGAGACACAAGAGAAGGTTGAAAAATCAGGGCGACACTATTAATATTTACTGTTTTCAAAAGCTAAAATAAACTCCATCAATGAACAGAATATTAACAGTTATTGAGGCAATATTTTGATAGCATTTTTGTGCCTTTCAAAATAACATTAAATTATAACACCCCAAAAAATTTTAAAGAAAAAACTCTACATTAAATCTATCTAGACTCTTATAACAAGATTTTTGTCACTTATAATATGAAAAGATATCATCTAGTTCAAATAAACAAGATTATTATGAGTTAATGAATTGGGAGACATTGACATGAAATATAACACAGGATTTGAACTTACATCTGACTTTTTTAGTAAGACTGTTCTCCCCCCTATCTCCACCTGCAGAGAAGGGATAGTGATACTGATCATCCTTTTAAAGTGCCTTTGCATGTGCAGACCAAACACACTGTGCTAAGTTTGGGGGTGTCCCTTTTGGGTCAAATACCAATGACAATGGAAACACGGGACCCTAGTGATGTCATTTGTGTTAATTTGTGAAGTTATTTGTAGAATAAGCATAAGACCCATCAGAATCTGATTCATTGTAATACTGAGCAATAAACTGTATAAACATACTGCTTTCCTATGATTGGTGTGAATGTTATTTTAGCAGGAAGGTATAAAATGCTTTTTAAAGATTTGAAAGAAGGACCCACTGAAATTCCTCCCAAGACACCAGTGGGACTTTTATCCAGTCTTATCTGTTACATCTTCATGAGAACATTTAAATAAAATGGCTGACTAGAATAACAAATTTATCTGAATACATTGACATTTCATAAATGTGACCTATGCTGAAATCAAGACAGTGGTCGGAGAACAGAGATGACATTAGAAATTATCTATTCTAATTGCCTTTCTTCTATAAATAAAGAGACAGAAGATGTGTTTAAAAACTATTCCTAATTAACACAAGTTAAATATCAACTCTTTTAAAGCTTGCTGACATTAAACAAGAATTATGTTTGCTCTTCTTCTGCAGCAAATGAAAAATAAAATCATTTGCTGTAATCCAGTAAAGGCGATGAAGTATAGGAAAAACAGATCTGTAGATCTTTGAATTAACAATAACAAAAAATGCACTAAACTCTTGGTAATTCTGGAAATGAAATATATATTTAGAATAACAGATGACTAACCAGCTACACTTCTCTTTGAAAACCATTCCAATGGCTTTCCAGACCACAGTCAATAAACTAGAAAATAAAAGGATGATACTGAGCTGGGAAGCCCTGGGAGCTTCATTACTGTAAGTCATGAAGAATGGGGAAAAGCTGCTCTTTTCACAAAAAAAAAAAAAAACCTGCCAGGTTTTGAAAGCTGATGATTTGAAAGTCTGAGATGCTGATACTACAATTACTAACAGCTAATCAGTTACTGCCATCTACAGAGCTGATCTCACAGCTCCACACTGATGAGGAAGTTTTGTGTATTTAGTGTCACAGGAGTACTCTGCAGATCAGATCTTCTTCTGTCTAATACCAGGGGGAATCTTACCACTGACTTTGACAAATGCAGAAATGTGCCACATATATGACCCGTTAGTATGGCCCTGCACCAGGCAGCTAATTTCTCATACTATTATTATTATTATTTCTGTGTAAGAGACCATTGAAGAAAGCTAAAAAGAACTTTTCACATTTGTATAATATATATATTTTTAATTTGATAGAGGACTAGCTGAAGATAAAAGCCTTTTTTTTCTTTCTTCCCCACAGTTTTTCTCCAGTCTCGACAATCTTTTTCAAACCATGTTTACAAACAACATGTTCTAAAAATATCTACACCTGCACAATGAAATTTGCTTGAAATTTTCAGAGAGCCTTAAACAACAGTTCTGCTGATCAGGTGTTTGTGTCAGTAGTAGTGACAATCACATCAATATCATCATTACAGCTCACTACAGCACACAAGAATGCACTAAGAAGATGTAAATTTACATTTTCTGTGTTTTCAGCAAAATTGTTTGGGGAGGAAAAAATAAGAGTATCTTTCTTACAGATGGTATAAAAAATAATTGGATAATAAAACTGAAGGATCAAAGACAGAGACTGCATAATCCTTTTCATCTTCTCAAAGAGGGATATACCAGTTTTTGTTAACATGATTTGAAAAAAATATTAAATGCCTGCAACATATTTCCCCAGGTGCCTGCAGTATATTGAAATACATGGCACAGAAATGTAATGATATTTGGAGAGGATCTGTTGGGTTACAGCTATACCTCACAATGGACTTTTCTCCTCAGAAATGGATGTGCAGAATTCCTTTTCTGTCAGATATGATCTCTGACTATAGAAAGGTTGAGAGATATACCATAAAACAAAGTAGATATTTAGTTAGGATACTGAACCTGATTGGAAAGGACTTTTTGAATTTAAGTTGAAGAGCAAAGCACTCTTGTATTTCTGCCTCTAGCTAAGAAAATGCACTTCAGACAACAGAGGGACAGAAGCAACTGGTAGTTCTTCCAGGGGCTACTGGACTACAGAGAGGCACCTGACAGCACAGCAGAGCCCCACACATCGCTGAACTGAGCAGTGGAAAAGGCAGGGGGTGCAGAGCTTAATTTCCCCTAACACCCAGTCGTAATTGCGTTTCACAGAATACCTTCTGATGGAAATGACCTTAAAGATCACCTTGTTCCTATCCCCGTGACTCAAACAAGGACACTTTCCACCTGATTAGGCTGCTCAAAGCCCTATCCAGTCTGGCCTTGAGCACTTCCATGGGTAGTCGCTTTCAGGGATATTTGCATAACCAAACCAAACAGCAATATAATTTCTTGCCAAGACTGGGTGATATTTGTACACCAAAGGAAAACAGCATGAAACGTATGTGTACCAGCACCACCTAGTGATGTCTGCAAATCACTGGTTTCTTGATATTTAGAAGAAAATTCCCCAGCTGTACACACACCTGTACCAGCATGCCCATGAACACATCTCAATGGTCTTTGAGATGTTTTTGGATTTTCTGTCTTAGTCTAATTTTTATACACTACAGGCTTGCATGTTTTCAATTAAGATCTTTCTTCAGAATACAGGCAAAAATATCCAAACTAACTGAAAGACACGTGGCTAATCAGTACAACTTGAAGTGGTGTAGCACTGTACTATCTCAACACTTTAAAAGTATTGGCTGTGAACCTCAGAGGATTTTGCCTAGAAGCCAGCTGTTGAAACATTTATTCACAAGTAATTCATTAGTAAAAGTCTGATGATGACATTTAAAGATGTCTCAAGTTTATGAAGACTTTGAACATTCACACTTATCAACAATAAATTTTTGGACTTTGATTGACCTGATTTTTTGTTACAAGAGCAATTGTTTTATTATCTGGACCTACCTGAATTTATTTTTATGCAACATGAAAAGAATACAAGGTATGATAAAAATATATGAAATATTTAAAAGCATTTTCTCATAAAAAACAAAGGCACTGTATTCCACATTTCAGGCGGTCCAACAGGCATGATGCCAACAGAAGAAGTAACTTGTGTAGGTCAGAGCTGATACAGCAAAGCAAACATTGCAAGCAAAATTCTTCTGAGTACTTAGTGTTAAATTTCATGATTTCCTCAGCAGATCTGAGGAGCCATGAGGAGCAAGGATGTATCTCACTGTTCACCCCACCCAGGTTTGTTCTGCTGTGGAACACAGGTTTTCTTTACTCAAAGAAATGAGAAGGAAAGGGAGGCAAATACTGGAATTATCCTAACTTTTTGTCTCCTATGTAGCACTATTATTACTACTGTTGTTACCATCATCATTGTTGTTATTCAGATGGAGAAGTGAATTTCACTTTTGTACCTTTATCAATGTGGCATTTCTCCCCAGATACCTGTAAAACTTGGGAGGCAGAATATCACTGCATACCTGATTATTTCCTCTGCATCTGAACACTTTTGAAGACATGAGAGTGGGATAAGATGGACAAGAGGCTGGATGAAGCTCTGAGCAGCCTGGTCTAGTGGAAGGTGTCTCTGCCCATGGCATGAAGAGGGGGGAACTGGATAGTCTTTAAGGTCCCTTCCAACCCAAACCATGCTAGGATTGTATCTCTGCACCAGGGAGAAGAGACTCAGCAAAGTATGGTGCTAAATACCTACATACAGTCTTTTTCAACAACTAAGAGGACAGCTTTTGGAATGTTTAACTTTTTTTACCCATTTTTTCTTTAAAAATAACTTGAAACCAGATGGTTTCATAAAGATAAAAGAAGCTCCATTAAGAACCAGGAGAGATGCTATTAGTATGCTAATGGCCAGATGTTTTCTTAAAGAAGAGATAAAAGAGATAAAAGATATAAAAGGTGTCAGGAGAATAAATAGATCCTTTATTTTTTAGTGTACAATCCAATACAGAAATGACCAATAGGATAAAGCAATTCAGCAAAGGAAGAAGTTTAAAAAGTCATTTTAGAAGTCTTGGCAACATTGACTGGGAAATTTTAAAAAGTTCCTGTTAAAAGTTTCTTTAATAGCCTTTTGTAAAGCACTGTCCCTGAGTGAAGAAGAGATGTTAGCTAGATAATGGCTTTTCACTGTAGAGCTATGATCAAAAATTACACCAAATAAAATCTTTTTAAGACAGATAAAATGCCATAATACTTCACATATGTTCAATCAGTAGATAACAAACCTGGTCACAAATATCTTAAACCAGCTACTTAATTTATGAATAATGTTACAAATAGATCTTTTTAAAAATAAGTTCTTTAAGACACATACGCATTTGTTTTAGTTTAGATATGTCAGAAAGCCCAAATTACATCCATACTTCTTGTCCTGAAATACTGCCTGATCTTTTTCTTTATTTAATTATTTTTATTCAGGTCTGAACTTCAGAAAAATCTTTCTACTATACAAAAGAGCCTCCTATCTGTGAGGCGGTAACAGTATCAAGCTGAAAATACGCAGAGGATGTATAAGTTAAAGCCCATAGCATTATTACATTGAATGAAATGTAATAATGTATGAAAAGTGTGGGGTTTTTTCTTCTTTAGTAAGCAAGAAGGTCCTTGTTACCCAGTGTGTTTTGCCATGTAGCTGCCTGGAAGTGCATGTTTTTTATGCTATCCAGGTTGAAAATTCAGAACTAAAATATTTGATGTGCTTTGGAGAGCCTTAAGGAAGGTTTCTTTAAGACAGTCAAGGGAAACAACTTTGACTGAGGACATAGGACTGCACCGCCATCCTTACTCGGCTTCTGGCCTGCAGAAATACTTCAGTAAGCATCTATGGTTCAAGTTAGCTTTCTGGAAGCTAAAGATAATGATACCAATTTATTCTAGGAGTAATCTGAGATTCACATGCGGAAAGCCCTGTATGAAAAGTAGTCTTACTAGATATATGCAATTGCTCAAATTAAGCTTGTCAATTAGATGTGAACACATCGATTTTTCAGTTCAGCAAATAAATGGCTCTAATGTGAGTGTACTTGTGGCATGTCATTAACAGAAGGGAAAAAAAATGAAAGGAGGAAAAGGATCCGAGCCCCACTAATTGTGGAGTTTAATGACCTAGTGTACTTTAGATGAGATGATGTTTGTGGGCCTCAGAGGACAAGAAAGGACACAGCCATATGGCTTGGGAAGAGAAAGAGGTTTAGCTGTGGTTTACCTGATTTGTAGTGTGTGTTTGTTTCTCTTTGAAGCAGAAGAGGGAATACTGAATTTTCCAATCAAATTTTCATATGAGTTGCACATATCTGAAGCCTGGAAATTAATCTTTCCTCTGCAAAAGAGGTCAGGTAACAAAAGTTTTGTAGTAATGCAGACAGTTAGAAGAACAGAAGTTGAAACTTGTTACCAGGATGAAAGACATACAATTTAGAAAGAGCCATGTGGTGAATGTTGAGGTCATATGATAAATTTATAAATGTGGGTCCATTAGGAAAACGTCAATCCAATATTCGTTTCTGCATCCCGGTTAAAGACTTCCAATTAACCAGATAATTGGACCAAAGGAAGTGCATCTGAGAGCGCTGATGGAGCTGACCAATACCATCTCAAAAAGGACAAAAAGGAGGATCTTGGAAGCCCCAAGCCTCACTTTAGTCTCTGGGAAGTTGTGGAGCAAAACCTCCCAGAATCTACATCCAGGCCTTTGAGGAACAGTGAAATGACTGCAGTCACGAAGGACTGACGAAAGGCAAGTTGCACCTTCTGCAGTGAGGCAACTGCAGTGAGACAAGGTTCTGCAGGTGATGTGAGACCAGTGGACATCATTTGCCTTAGCTGTAACAAGGTTTTCACTAGATCTTCCATAGTATTTTTTCATTCAGAAGCCTAAATCCAGCCAATATATTAAATATGTTGAATACAAACTGTGTAGCCAAATGACCGGACTGTCAGGTTCAGTGAAATCCTCCAGGTATCCGGTTATGAATGACCTTTCCCCATGATCAGTATTGCTTTGATGTATTTTCCTGTAAGTAATGACTTGGAGTTTGACATGAAAGTGCCAAAACAAAATTCAAACTAAGAGGAACAAACAACTTGCTAGGTGGAGAGCAGGGCTGTTTTTTAGAGGAATTTCAGCATGCTGAAAAAATAGACTGCCACAAAATGCACTAATTTTAGCCAAACATGCACTATGTGATGCAGAATAAGCCTGCGTAAAATGAAGTCTGGGGCCTGGCTTACTGGAAAGCAGATTTGCAGAACATGAGATGGAGGTCCTCATGCTGAACAAGTTGAACGTAAGCCGGCAATGTGTCTCTGCAGCAATGAGGGCTTACCCACATACTGCTTTAATATCATAGCTAGCACATTGAGAAAAGTGGTTATTTCCTCTATTTGGCCCTTGTATGGACACGTGGGAAGTCTTTTGGGTGGGTTAGAACAGCAATGTGAGAAAGTCACTGACATGCTGGAGGGAATCCAAAGAGGCATCAACAAAGATGGCTGGGGACAAGAGCACATGATGTGTGAGGGGAGACTAAGGGATTTAGAGTCATTACAACCAAAGAGGAGAAGGCTGAAGGAATTTTCTAGCCTGAGCATTCCTCTGCAGTTGGATGCAAGTGTTTAGCTTCTGTGTTCTACTGATGCAGTTATTCAGAACCATCTGGACACAATCCCGTGCAACGTCTTCCAGGAAAACCCTGCTGGACCAGGGAGGTTTAGCCGGATGACCCTACTGTGGTCCTTTCCAACCTTAACCATTCTGTGATTCTGTGATTTGTAGACAGGCCCAGATATAGTCTTGGGTTTCTCCTTGAACTGAACTCAAGCTCCAAACATTTTGCTTTCTGCAAAAACTGAGTAAGAGTTTCCTTAGATCCTATCTACATAGACCCCTAAGTCCACTGTTTCTTTAATACTGACACGTGTTAAACTACATCTTCCATTTTCTTTGCCACTAGCAGCTGCATAAAGACAGTTATTTGCACCATATTCTTGACTCTCCTTTGTTTTTCTGTGAGCATCGTGATCCACTTTACACATTATTTTTCAAAAAATGTGTTTTTCTTTTCTCTTCTGCTGCCCTGCAAATCCCCAGCCACTGGAATTAGAAAAGAAACTCTGATTCCATCACTATGGGAACAATGAGTATGCAAGATTTTACGAGACGTTTGGATGTTTGATTTTTTTTTTTTTTTAATTTTAACAGAAAGAAGATTGGAAAAGTTTCTCCAAAACAAACATAAAAACAAACCATTGGGAGTTGGAGCTGCAGTTATACAGCTAAACTTGCCAGATTTTCCTGTTCCTGGGAGTCTTAAGTCTGCAAGCCTAAAATGAAAATCATTCTTAAATCATGCTTCAAGATTCAGTGTTGCAGAGGTCTAGTGGAAGTCTGACATATTTTCTGAACTCCAAGAAGATCAAGATCTGCAAGGCTAAAATGAAAATATATTCCCAATTCCTCCTGAAAATTCAGCATCATAGGGGACTAGCTGGACAGTGCTTCAGTGTGGATTTCCTTCCCTTCTAGAATTTGAGAATGATAATTTGATGCCAAAAGAAAACGAATCTACTCTGCAAAAAAATGCTACTAATAAAACTCAAGAAATCACAGGTTGGGGAAGCTCAATAACATTTAGATTGTTGCAGGTTATATGTCAATAAAGTATGAAAAAAAGACAATTAAGAAAAAATGTTTCCTCTTTCACTTTCCTCAATATAAATTGCAATGGCAAAATAGATTACTAGTGCAAGTGAGAACAAATTTGGCCCAAGGAGGACTAATTAGAAACTCATGCCAAAACACTCTTTTTCAGTCTGCCTGCGGATGCAAATCTCTCCTCTACTGCGCATAATTCAATTGCACATTCCTCACTGAGAACCAAAACCAATTCTGCAGTGAAAATGGTCCAGCAAAAACACCTTTTAGTTCAGACCTTTTCTTTATCTGTGGAACTACTGTTGACTTCAATCTCTCATGCTGAAATGAGGAGTAAAATATTACTAAATAGAAATACAGTGTAATCAGTAAATAGTTTTTCTTAGTCTTATTTTATTATCAAAATATAACTTTTTAATGTTTTCTGCATTTATAAAAACACCTCTGGCCACAAAGACACATTATAGGTTAGTACAGAGGTGAGTATGTAGATAAGTGTTCAGTTAAGTAAGTGCCTTTCTTATTAAGTAATTACTTTTATACCTTTTTAATAAAGTCAGTTAGATTGGTTTAAATAGAGAGAAGAAATAAAATATTCAGGCTGAAAACACTTCTGTCAGTACCTGAAGCAATAATTTCTGGACACTGCCAGAACAGAACTTCAGCCCAAACTGCTAATTTTTTTACGGATTATTTTAATGACAATTTAGCATTTGCAGTCCTGTGCTATGGCACTTGTGATACTTTCATGACTTTGTGGTACTTGCATGGAGAAAAGAGCACCCAGATAGTTACTTTGAATTAAAACCCCCATTCAACAAGGAAGCATGTAAAAGCATTTGGCTAAATTAGTGAGTACTGCAGTGTCTCTACAGAGTGAGGGAAGATAGATACTGACCTACAAAGCACTTCAATCAACAGAGGTCTTTCTATCAACTTAATCCACTTTAGATATGTCTTGTGGCCCATTAAGTCTGTATCAGTGTAACAATGAGTTATTCTCATATATAAATCTTCATTGGATTTAACAGGATTTAGGCATATGTTTAAACTTAAGCAAAACCTTAAGTGGTTTCAATATAGGGAAGTTGAATTGTGGACCTTTAATGAAGGGAGAAGCTTACAGATTAGTATGAAAACAACTTCTGCATGGAGAATTAATTCTCTGATGCTATGGATAGCTAAAATACTGACATAAAGTGATAGAAAAATCCCAGTTTGGAAGGAGCTCTTATTGTGCTCTGTCTTCCTGTGTTTATTTTTCATAGATTAAAAGTTCTCTTGGAAAGAAGATCTGATTCCCACTGATTCTCAGACTCTTGCCTAGTCCAGGTACATTGTGATATCCTACTGCTTTCTGTTCCCTATAACCATATTTTTTAAATTCTTTTTGCAGACCAACTGCCCTGTACCTACTGGCAAACTAAACCACTGATTGTGATGGCAATGCCTGTTATCTTTGGTAATAAAAAATTTCAACTGGAACTTCACATGTAAATAAATCATATTTAATACAATAGCTTCAGTATATCAATGAATTATTTAAAAATAAAAATTGCCATTTGCCTGTTGTTTCGGGGTTTTTTAAGGAGTTAGTAATTTTTTTAAGCCTTTCACAGTGCATTAAGAAAAAAAATACTTCAAACCTTCTCTCTTTGCTGTTATCAAACAGAGAAATTAGTGCATTTTTTCACACTTCCCTTGCATTTCTTTACTTTCTGGGTTATCTGTTGTGGGGAAGGCTGCAAGCACTTTTTCTGAGATGAGCAGGACCGCCAAGACTCCTCAGCAGGTTAATGTTGAAGCCAAGAGGACACAGAGCTTACACCATTCCAGAATATTTTGATAGCATAAAATGAGTCTGACCTTTTGTGCAATGTAGAGGAAACTTCATAATAAACATTTCTTTATTCAACTCAACAGCGAGGAAAAGCTTGAAAGAGCAGCTGTAATCTCCACCTGAAAACCAGTGTTTTATGGAGAGGTTGTACCATATCATCTGGACATTGTGAGAAATATGTTTATTTAAAATTTTAGTTATCTAAATAACAATGAAACTAGTAAAATATGTCTCCATATTTAATTTGGAATTAAACAGAACAACTATCAAAATTATTTGTCCGTATTTTAGAAAGTAGTTCAGCAACAACTTTACACGTATAAATATTCACAAAGCTTTACATTTTCTCTTTTCTGATTTTGCAATATGGACATTTAAGGAAGGTTGTGTTGGTCAGCCTGCAAAAATGAATTTTTTTTCTAAAATTTAGGAGCTGGTAAGAACAAAGTAAACACAATACTGAAATCAGTATCTAAAGATTATTTATGACTATCTCCACCTTTTGCTTCAAAATACCAAGGCAAATTAACTGTCACACGGTCCTGTGGAGTTAGTGCTTGGAATGAAAGATATAAAAGATAGAAACCACACCTCAAATAAATCTGTTTAACTTCACTGATTTCAGATGGACTGAGCTAATTTATAATAGGTGCAGCTCTGCCTCAGAGATATAGCCAAAGGTAAATAAAGGTAAATATAGCCTCCTCACTGGAACTCAGGCAAATTAAAGTTCTTTTACTTATCTATTCATCCACTCTAAATAGAAGATTTTCCTTGCTTTTTTCACTATATATTCATATCACTTTTTCATGAATATAAATAATCAAATCGATGGTATCAAATTTGCAATACAATTTTATTAGAAAGAAGCAGCTAGATAATGCAGAACAAGATTGAACCTAATGACTGATATGTTTTATCAAAAGTTCAGTCACAGGCGAATGCATGCAAATGGTCCCATAGCCATTTATTTATTTGGTAGTATGTGATATTTTAGTGGAGAAGTAATATGACTGGATAACACACCTAAAGAATGGCTTCACAGTTGAGGGTCAGACCTGTGGATGTAGAGATGTGGTCTGACACCACTGCAGCTGTCATTAAGTCACTTCAATGTATGTTGGGCTGGCATGTTAGGAAAGGGAAAAAATTAAGAAGAATATTGAAAAAAACACTTCTGATTCAGCAAAGTAGGACCAGCACCCACAGCAAGCAGTGGTTCCACAAAGGGCCTCATCATTCAGTAGTAATTCAGTGGCCTAAGAATAGGAATTCAGGCGCACTCAGAAGTGTTGGTTGTGCCATTGTCACAATTGCCAAAGTAACCCTGAGTCATAGAGAGGATGTCCCCAAGGAGTCCCAATTCATCAAGTGTATGCTCAGTTCATGTCTAATCCATGGGAGAAGCATTGAGTTCAACACAAAACACACCACTCATGGTTATTTTAATTCGAAAGTGCCCAGCAAGGAAAAGTGGTACCCCTGACCTTGATTTGCATAATATATCCTAGTTAGAGTGGACCTGTCAATACGGCCAGGTCCAGAGGCAGCAGATTCCCCCTGTTCTGAGTTCAGCAGCCATTTGTCAGTAAATCTGGTAGTCTGCTCCCCAGATCATCACTGCTGCTTGCTCAGGGCTGCAGTTCCTACCAAAGAAATGAGAGACACAGGCTCAATTTCCTCACGAGATGGAGTGAGATTAAAGCTGCATTTCTTCAGATGAATGTCCTGGGCACTTGGCTAACAGGTTTGCAGTGGAAAAGTGAGGTGGAAGGGAGCTCTAGATGCTTTCAATGGAAGCTGGGAAGCTGTTGAGCAAGGAAGGCAAAAGTCATAAGTGAGAGATCCAATGAGGTGAAGCAGAAAATGAGGGAAATCCTGGATTTTGCTCTGCACTGATTTAGTTGTGCGCTTCACATTTAATTGTGGTGGGATAAGATGTCCAATACTAGGACTAGAAATCAAACCTATTAGACAGAGTCAAATCTGTTCAGTCTTACTGCAATTTTTACTATCCTGAAGATATTAAGAACTTTATGAGAAAGGATTTGTGGTGGTTTTTTTCTTTTTCCCCATTTATTTATTTTCCATAAGCAGGAACTGGAGAATTGTGAAAATATATTCTATAAAG
Organism: Donacobius atricapilla; assembly: GCA_013397315.1. Taxonomy (NCBI): domain Eukaryota; kingdom Metazoa; phylum Chordata; class Aves; order Passeriformes; family Mimidae; genus Donacobius; species Donacobius atricapilla. The sequence goes on along the minus strand of WBMY01007047.1, from coordinate 1,110,274 downwards.
TAGAGATGTTAAAGGCCACTATCTGACTGATCAGCCTTGTCTCCTTACTTGAATGTTCACCCCCACTCATCTTACAATCGCAGAGCACATAAATTACTACTGAAAATTTTTATTATTGTAAAAGGTAAGGAAACTATAAACCTGCAAGCTGTTTGTTAAGATTCCTAGACAAAAAAAGGACTCAAGTGACAGTCACTCTGACTGCCACAAAACAGGCAAAACCTTTGTCTTTTGGATTATATATCTGATTATGCCATAGATATCTAAAAACCTGAACCTACTGAATCTAAAACTGCAAAATAAATTTAAATTTTTAATGAAAAATCTTAATGAGAAATTGTTCTCATTCTTATTTAATTTATATACAATTTTAAAAGTCTTTCTTCCTGCTGAACACCATTACAGCTTATTTCAAATAAAAATGCCCTTGACTGCAACATTAGATTTTTACTCATACTAGGTTAGAATTGGTGTGTTCCTTCTGCTAAAATCATCATTTAAAAGAAAATGAAGTAGTCTATTTTAATTCTTGTATTATATTTCTAAGATTTTTATTTGCTTCACTGAAACTATAGCTGATTCAGGAAGAGATGATTCTGCAAGGGTTCAGAGATCAGAATCCTTGTTTAGGATGTGTCAAGCTTTTCTTCCAGAACGCTTGGGTTCTGTAACCATTTATTGGAGATCTTTTACGCAATGAAGATGTAACTGTTAACAGAAAGAAAAACACAGAAAGGAGGTAAGTTTATTATGAAATTAGGTAATAGAACACAGACATTCACTGTTGGAAAATAATGCTGTGAGAACACATAACAAAACTTACTGGCTTCAAGAGCCATCTGTTTCTTGCCAAATTATTATTTAGTTCTGTTTTCAAGTTTTATGTAAGAATTACTGTATAACTTTTTTCTGTGCATTCCTGCTGTTGGTGTACCAGGACACTTAATGGGTTGTGCTCCAGCAACGGCAGTCCAGACAGGGAGTGGAGTCTTGGAACAGTCCTGTAGTCTTTCAGCTCAGGCTGTTTCTAGTTGGGGTGATTTTCCCACTTCACAAAGATATCCCTCAAGTCACAAGCCCTCAGGGACCCAATTCATTTAAGAAACTGAGTAGGGTTTCAATCTAAGATGCTGTCAAACACATGAAGGATCTTCTTAATTTCTCCTTCAAAACCACTTCAGCTCAAGTTCAGACCAGGTCAGAGGGGAGGAAAGAATCTTATATTTTTGGTTTGACTTCATTTGCCCTCCCTGACTCTGCCCTGACAATACAATCAGGCTTTCAGCAAGGTCTCAGTTCCATTTCACTGGAGAAGTCAAGGACTGAAAACAAAGACCAGACTAACTTTTCCCCTTTAGTTGTCTATTCCATATCTGTGCCATAACGCAACAACCAGGAAGAAGAAGATCTATCACCCTTATTTTCATCTTTCTGTGAAAAAACAAATAATCTTATTTTCCTGTTTAAGGGTACTAAATTAACTTCAGAGTAGGGTAAGACAAACTTTTGGAAATTACTTTCCTAACAGCACTTCTGACCTCACAGTCTATGTAAACATATTCTATTCTGAAAACAAAATATGTGATATCAAATTGCAGTATAAATAAATAAAATTGAACAGATAGGCCATTATTTGAGGGTGGTAATCAGCTACTTATCCTTCATAGAGCACAGCATAATAGTCAGTTGTAAAAGTAAGTCGGAAAAAGAGGAAAAGAAGAATCTTCCAGCTTCAGTAGTCTTCAAACAAAGACAAAAATGTCTGTAAAACTTTCAAACCTGTAAAAACAGTCATCTACTATTCTAGTCATTAACCAGATAAAACGTTATCACTGAAACTTATGTCCAGCTTCCTTTCCTCTGGACGTTTTTTGTCTTCACAACATAGTAAGTAGATTATAAATACAATAAACTGATTAATGTTAAACTAAAAAAAAACAAATCTAAGCTCATTTGATAGGCTTTATCACCACTGCAGTTGACATTCACAGACCTGTTCATATCCCAAGTTCAGCCATGAATGATTCCATATTAGTATTGACTCATTTTTGAAAGGAGATATGAAACATTTCAGTCAGTATATTTTAAAAATGCCCACAGGAACTCTGGAAACATATTTAACAAGGCAAAGCCTGATGGTTTACTTTCTTAGAGTCTCATCATTTCATGATGCAGTTATCTTACTCTGAGGAATAGAGTAGGAGAAGACTGACTGGGGACTATTTAATGGTTATGACAATGCATGTAAATGGTTATGGCAACATCTGAGTGGTCAGTGCATAGATCTTTCTTACCTGATCCGTTTTCTGTCATCTCTTCTACACTGCAGGACTGCTTAGGTTGTAGCTACAAAGTACACACATGGATCATGAAGAACTGCAAGAGCACAGCAAACATCAGGTGCCTGACAGCCTCATTTAAAGGCGTGCGAGTAATTCCCAACAAAAGTCTCTAGAAACATCCTGAGTGTTAACCTTTAATGAGAAAGTCCTTAAAATTGATAAAAGAATCAGAGGGGATGTAATAAGCAGAGAATGAGCATGTCAGGAACCCTTAAGTTTATACAGGAATGTACCTTCTTCTCAGATGCGTATTTCTGCAGAGTGAAGCCTCCCTGCAAGTCATGACTACTTCTTCAGGCTTTTAATCCCTTGTTTTCATGTGTAGCCATACCACAAAAATTTATTAATGCTCAACCATGTGTTCAGGAACACTTTCGCTATCCTGAAAGCATGACAATTATATATCCAGCTAACATGAAAATGTGTTTGACAGCCATGATCTTCTGTTCAACCTCTTTCTGCTATTTAAATCCTACTGGATGTTCAGCTGGATTCCCCAGCTGGTAAGAACTGAGGAAGTCAATGGAAAGAAAAGGGGGAAAAAATTAAAATTCAAACTTGGTAATAAAGGTCAATTTTTTTTTCTCATCATAAAATAACTTCGAAAATATCTTAGATTTTCAATTTTTACCCAAGTATAATTAGAGTGTAAAAAGAACTAGCATTATACGGATTCTTTGCTGCTACAGCAACTTTGGTGTAAACCTTTGGTAAAGAGATTGAAGAAGCAACAGTAATCAGGGTACACTTGGAAGCTGCTGTGGTGTTTATTTCTTCCTTGATGAACAGCTGCTATAACACTTTGCTCAATTAAAATTGTTTAGTAAGTCTCTAAAATGTGGAAGGCAATTTCTGAAGGGAATTAATTGCCTCTCTAAAAGCTTTAATTTTTTTCTTCTTCTTTTCCATTTCAGAAATACTTTCACCAGCTATACATTGAAGAGTCATTCTTACAGTGTCAAAATTAGACATTGACAATGACAGGTCACTGAAATTTTGCTTATACAACAGGATGAACTTCACTGCAATAGTTCAAATTCCTGTTTAAAGTATACCTCTCTCTGCAAGCATGAGAGTAATCAAGGCAGGAGGTGGGGGAGAAATCCAACCCTGCCATACGGTGGAAGGAATGTACCTTCCTGAAGAGAAAGGACAGGATGATCAGCACCGTTTTTGCTATGAGATTAACCCATTAACAATTCATTAGCTGTGTGCTGTGTGTTGATGGATATCTCAAAATCTTATATCCTTAGCTATATCCTTAGACTAAAAATGGTAGAGGACGCTTTTTTGGGATGCTTTTTTGGATCAAATGGAATCACAGGTCTGACCAGCTTTATTTTAGCAGAAACTTCTGTCTCATGCTTGAAAGAGTGTAATGATAAACACTCCTTCCATTTAGCACAGTTCTTGGCAAGTTCACAGCAGTCCTCAAGGTCTTTTTTTAATTATCTGAGCTGCAGCTAACATTTCCCAAGGAACCAAGCTGGAGGAAACACCTGACAAGATAACAAAAACACAGATAAATGAAAGTTCATATTTGGTTCCATAGTTATTTTTATTACAGTAATGTAGAAGCTCAGTACTAATCTTAGGTTTTATGTCCTTCTCGTGAAAGGTATTGTTGAAATGTATGTTCCTGGATGCTTTAGAGATACACACCAAAAAAATCCACGGTGGGTGCAGGCAGAGGGAAGTTTTTACAGAAAATTATTCAGTCACTGATAGAGTAAATAGTGTCTTTCAAATGTCACTGGTATGACTACAAAGTAGTCAGTGATTTTGTGGATATGCAATCAAATAAATTCCTTCACAGAAAATTCAATATAAGCAAATAATTAACTTTGTTGCACCACTCCCCCAAGAATGACACAAACCGTAAATGCTGTTTTCCTTTTATTTTTTAAAGAACCAATAAATTCAAGGTGAGAAATAGAATTATGGAAAAATGATGCATTGATTCAATCTTTAACAGCAAATTAGGTTAAGAGGAATAAGTCTATGAAGGAATCTCTGCAAGGACAAGTCTGCTGTCCACCAATAGGCTACAGACTGTAGCTGCAAACGCTCAAACCTTTTGCAAGAAAATCTAAGGGCTGGATGTAAATTTCTCTATATTCTTAGTAACATGACTAGTTGATTGGTTATAATTGCTGTAAAATGTTCAACTCAATACAGAACCCCACATCGAGGTGGAATTTCTTTCAATAAATCCCTTACTATGTGCACCTATGTGAGCTTCCTTGTCAGGAAGGCTACACTGAAAGGGAAGTAGACCCACAGTTGCCTCCTCTAACTCTGAGCTCAGCCTGATATTTGCGAACACTTAGCAAGTCAGGCAGCTACTGGTGACTTTTTTTGGAGCAGGTAAATTTTTGGTGCTTCCCACACTTTCTGTACCCAATAAGCTATCACCTTTGCTCCCCCATGACCTTGTCATTTAACCGTCTAGACACAGCAATGATATATTTATTTGGAAATACTGCTCTCCCTCCAGTTGTTGTTATTTCATTATTTTCTTGATTTTGCTTCCTATTTTTCCAGTGTTCCTTTTTTTTTTTCTGAACAGATGCATACAGCGATTTGAAGTCTGATAAATTTGGTCATTCACTTTGGTTTGTTGCTGGAGTCACATCCATGCATTCTCTCAGACATTGTCAGGCTGCAGCCTCTGCAGCTGCATCAGCTAATTCGTTCCCTTTACTAATTTCTGTAGTGCCCTTGGCATGAGCTGAGCAGGATAGTGATTTCTTTAGGTGTTTAAGTTATCTATTTCTTTTCCATTTAATACTTCCTTACCTGATCATGTGAAAACTCCTTATTCTTTCCATAACATTCCAGCTGGATGACATATCCCAAGGCCCTACAGCACAAAAATTGTCTGCTAAAAATCAAAAATGGGGTGGGTTCAAAAGGTATACTTACAAGAGATGGGAGTGAAGAATTAAATTCTAGTGGAAAATTCTTTTAAACTTTACTTTGCTGCAGAATTCTGGGCTTATAGTATATTTTTTCCCCTGAGTTTTCACATATTATTTTTCAACTGGTTCCTTACAGTTAAATATGGGTCCAGAACTTCAACATGCTTAGTACACTAACTAAAAAAAAACCCTTAATATTCATCTGACAAGAGGAAAAGCTTGTATTCATCAATATAGTTACATTGAAAAAGACAGAGATGTAGACCAATACTCAGCTTACTTTTTATAAGATCCAAACATAGCTGCTGGGGTGTGTAAGATATCCCCGGATTTCCACTACCATCAATAGAGATATCAGAACAATCTTGGAATCTAGAGAGCTGAACAGCAACAAATGTATGACTCTACTTCTTATCTAGAAGCACTTTAGATAATGTAGAACACTTTGTCAGATGAAATGCTTTGGAATGTCTAGGGTGCTCCAACAGCCTGGAAAATATGGTGTTGACTTCTGGAATACCCATATTCCTTCTGATGCGGCAGCTGAATAGCAGATAAGTCACGGAGTATCGTAGTGTAACTAGACACCTGTGTTTAGGCAACTGAATCCTACTCAGGATTTTCGCTTTTGTGAGTTGGACTGCTCTTAAATCTCTGCTGATTGCATGAGCAGGTAGAAGCCTGATTACTCAGTTGATTGACACATTGTGTCATTACTGAATGACACATCTGAAGTGTTTGCTGGAGAGGAATCAGAAGCTCTCAAAGTCAAAGAGCAGGCTAATGAAAAAACCTCCCTTGATTTTCTTCTCCTTATGTTTCTTTCCACCTTCAGCAGGACAAGGGTGTCCATTTAACAAATTCAAATTTCCAGACTTACAAGCAAAGCTACAGAATCAGTTCAGGAGAATTATTTCATCACAATTACATGCTGTGCAGCCATTTGGGAAAGTGTAAAGTCAGCTTCAGGGAGGGAAATTGATATGTCACCATCTATTGATAGAGGTTCTAATAGAAAGCAAAGGACAAAAGCCAGATTTATGTAAATGCTACTGATATCCTTCCAGCTAAAAAGTGAAACTGGCACAGCTCTATTTCTTTATACTGGAAAAAATACTTGCATCCCATATGCAATAGAGAAAAATCCAGTTTAGGAATGACAAAAAAATTTGACAATTTCAGAAAGCATATATGTGGATTATTCAATTCATGCAATTTAGAAATTGACAGAACAATACGTAAAACTTATATTTTCTTGGTGTCTCAGTCAATCAAAACAATTAGATTCCAGATTATCCTTTTTGTTAATTTCTTCACTGATGCAATGATATATTTGCCTGTGCCTCCCAACTGGTTTTCAGTTTGTGTCTCTGGGTTCCTTTGACTTTTTTTTGTCACCTTGAAGAGCACATTCCTTTCTAAGTAGTCCAGTGAAGCCATGAGGAATAAATGGCAATATTAATGGCATACACAACATAACTTTATCTATAATAAAAGTGTACAGCATTAGTGTGCAATTCCTTTCAGCATAGGACCCTGAAAACATTTTTCTCCAGAGACCTGAAACTCACTCCAGTATTGAACAGCAGAAAAAGGTGTGAAAGTCACTTCGGTTACTATTTCATGGCACTCACTTTCTCTGTTAGTCTTGCACACCAAGCATATATTCTTTTCTATCTGAAGGATGAGAGGCATGAACAACAGCTATTAAAACTTCAGCACATTTGTCTGTTAATTTAATGTAAAGCTGCCTTGAGGAAAATGGGTAATCTACTTCTCTTCCACCCAATCTTATGGCAAGAAAAACTATAATGTTATTCTAAGCAGATGTTTGCCTAAATCATTATTTAAATTATGCAGATTTTGCAACTTTTATTGACGTTCCTTAGCTGGTCTACCAGAAATGTTTTCCTAATGCCCACTTGAAAAGGCTCTTGCTGAATATTAAGCCTGTTCTTGTCTTGGATGACAGAATAGGGAATACAGATATTAAACATGAAAATGCCAATACAAAGCTTGAAGGAACTATAAATGTTTTGGAACCCAGAGAACTACTTACTAGCTTCTATTTTGCATTTTCTCTAAAAATGGTTGTCATGTCTGCCTGCAGTCACTCTTTTCATGAATTAAATTCCATATCTTTCCATATTTCCTTATTTTTCAAGATGTCTGATCATGTTCTATACTTCTGTGAGATGGCGCACACCTTTTTTGAGGCTGAAGTGCCTCAAGCTCCAAGTTCAAGGGCTTAGTATTATCAAGTAGAAAAAAATAATTATGTGTATCCAAACACAGATACACTCTTAATGAAATGCATGACAATTGTTTCAAATTGAGATGCGCTGCAGGAGAAGATACCTTCCTCTAAAACTGCTGTCTAAAAAATGGTCCTCTTCCTTATTCCATTCCATGAAAAGTTTCTACATAAAATTTTGCAATTCTTCTTGTAAATTCTTATAAAACAAATAAATTTATTCTCTTTTATGTTATCTACATTGTAACAAAAAAGCTGAAGTTAAAAAAAAGTGCCACGGAAACCAGAAAACATTCTAGCCCAGTAAGTATTTTCAACTACTTTTACCCATTCACCTTAATAGTTAAAGCTCTGCCCCTGTTGCTCTACCTCACTGCTCTGAACAGTTCAGATTCATTCGATGTGTAAGTCTTGATTTGCCATTGCTGCTTGCTCTGAGACAGTCATTATCTGTTTGCAGTCCATCAGCAGCTGACACAGAGGATGACAAAACTCTTCAATAAAATCCAAAAAGTAATTCTTCCATGTGCAGGCAATAAATATCCTTAACAGCTATTAGATTTATTTGGATCAAGGAATAAAATATACAGTCAGTTTCAGATAATTTTAACTACTTTAATTAACACTTGCCCTTCACATAAATCTGATATAGACATACAGGTCATAAACTGGAATTTATACAGACAGAAGTAATACAACTCATAATCACTAAAAGTGAGATTTATAAAAGTTTTGCCCAAATGCTACTGGATACATGGCATTCATTTTTTCGGGAGCATTTCAAATGTCCTTTTAAAAGCCAACCAAAGTCTTGATATGTCCATTTAATTAGAAACTGAAAAATGTGATCCTTATGCTGTTGTCAGGAGCATATTGCATGCAGGGATTGAAATACATTTGATTGGCTCCTCTATGTGTAGCTGCACTTCAAGCAACAATTCTGGAGCACAGATAATTGGTGCCCTGCAGCTTTCCCCACCGAAAATCAATTGAATTTCCATTATGTTTCAATTGTCTTCAGTGGGAACTACAGGGTTTTGTTGGCTGGTGGTTTTTTTTATTATTACCTTCTGCACTAGAGAATAAAAGTTTTTAATGCTTTTTCCTAGGTAAACTACTAGCAACACAAGAAAGTAATCAATTCAAACAATCTGCTCTGCATGAAACTCCCTTCCCAAAAGGGCAAGTAATCTTCTGTATTGTACTGATTTTCTCATGCTTCCAAACCCTTGCCTCTGTTACCATGGTCTGCAGACATTTTTGCATCACACTCTTCACGTCGTACACGTGGAAACGAAAATAAAATCTGCAAGCTGTAGATTGAGATGAAGAAATGCAAACTGAGCTCTGGGTGAGAGCCCAAGACAAGAGGCCATGAACTCCCAACCTTTGGGACAATAAAAAGCATGGAGATGGGTGCCAGCCAGGGGAAGGGACGCTGAGAGATGCAGCAGGAGCGAGGAACTGCTGACCTTTTGGATAACAAAGGAGATGANCACCGTGACGGGGCTTTGGTCCCAGAAGTGACGGTTCCTGGCACTGGCAGCGCGACTGCCACTGCCTGTGAGCGCTCACACTGGGAAGTTTCCTTAACAAAATAACAGAACCAGCTTCTCAGTTACTCCTCTGTGTAGCCAAAACTTGCTCCATATAAAACTGAATGCAGGACAGACTGAAACAAGGACTTGTTATCACCACTTCGTATTTTATTTACAGCAACTGCTTTAACCTTATTAGGTTGCACAAGACACAACATCCATATTGACTCCTCACTCTTCAACTCAAAATGGCCAGCACTGAAAATAATTCTTATAGTCATCCAAAGAAAGTTGGATGAATGTACTTCTGTGTAATCAAACACAGCTTTACCAAGAAAAGGTATCCATCCTTGGTCTTTCTTATTTTAGTGACAGCCTCCAGAAACAAAGCACAGTGATATTTAACTGTCTGGTCAGAACAAACACAGGTGGTATTTGGGAAATAAAGGAGTGAAGGAGAAATTAGTGTTTTATTAGATCAGATCAACTAAAAGAGAATGTTCTTAAAATGGAGGACTGTGTTTTTAACAGCAGTCTCCAATGCCTTATTCTGATATTGTTATGTGACTTCAGAAAAGTCAGGGGAAAGGCAAGCATTATTTTAAGCCTCCATCAGGTAACAGACTAAAAGATTTCTGGAGAGAGAAAAAATGGTGAATGATATTGAAACCAAAGTTCCAACAAGTGGTCTACCAATACTTTACAGTATAAAGAGACACCATCTGTGGCTCTGAAAACTCAACATTTTCAAGTTATATTTTGAATGCATTCTTCTTCTGTAATGCAGAAGAGTTAGATCAAGCACTTGCTTCCATAAACTTCTTATGTGTGCCAAATTCCTAATTTAATTCACAAAGTATAACCAATGACATACTAATGGATACTACATTAATATAGCTATAGAAACAACATTACATTAATTAAAACTTTGTAAATGCTGTAATTAAGATATTCAGTGACAGCTGCCTTTCCTGTCCCTTAGCTTCACCCAGAAATCTCTCAGCACTACTTATTTTGGAATCAGCAGCTGAATGGATGCAGGAAAAGCCATCTGTTGGTATTTTTTAAATGGCAACTGAGAGAGGTTCCAAACAATTGCTCCTAATACTTAAAAAAAATAATTATTTTTTTAAAGATTTTGTCTGACTTTGGCAGGCATTATGTCATTAGCACTTAAAATTGAATGCATCTTCAGCTTCCTATCCAACTGATGCACTCTACCAACATAGAATCAGAACAATACCTTACTTGCATAGGTGAAGCACTTCAAGATTCAACCCCTGGTCATTCATTTACCTACAAAGTCATTCTGTGGATACTTGTTCTTCTTCATTATCAAATCAAAAAGGGGATGTTTTTCCCTCACATTTGGAATTTCCATGGGTGCAACAGAGATAATTTTGATACCAGTCTATGTGACCCTTCTTTCTCTTCTGTAACCTTAGTAACTTCTAAAGCAGGCTACCTCCACATAGAGGAAATTCAGAAAGCTACCAGAAGTCCTCTGTATCAATTTGCTTTCATATTCTAATTTCTTACTTATCTCAATAGACTTTGGATCTTGCTTGTCGGCACAGCCAACTTACCCCCTCTTCCCTCCAATCTAGCATTCCTACTCCACTAGTTTAATCTCACAATATGAAGCCGTTTCCTTGTGAATAACATTTCTGCCTTTTAGATGTTTACATCCTCCAAACAATCTGTTGCTGTTATCAGACCTGAAGGAATAATGAATTCAGTGAATTACACTTTTTTTCCCTATGTCAGCAAGCAGATGGTATAATTCTCAAACTCATTCATCATTTGAAATTATATTGGAAGAGCTTCCAGTTTTGCTGCGTGGGAGCTACACGAATGACAGACATGCTGCACATCCACATTACCAGCTAAGTTAACTCCATGCTTTACTCCCATGTCCCAGTTCCCCAGTCATCAACATTACAAAAACATTCATTTTCTCCTGAAAGCTTTGGTAGAAAAATTTACTCTACCCTGAGAATAAACTTAACGTAACTCCAGGGTAGTTTATTTCAAGGACAATTTGCAGCAGTCAGTAAGAATAAAGTATCATCAGATCTGTCCTCCTACACCCTAGTACTCTACTATAAAAGCAGGCTTTGGCTGGAAACATTTTGAAGTACTTTGAAGTCCCATCACAGCCCTTCAAACTCAGTACTATGTAAAAAACCACAATGTTCTGGTGGTCTGCAACTCAGTTGTCTTACTGTTTCAGACACTGCAATTAAAAAAAAAGTGCCAAAAATAGTATTTGTAGTCATAGGCCATAGGGAACTCAAAAAGAAATCTTCTGAGAAGGTTCAAAGTTGAGTTGTACAAGGCATATATGGCAACACTACTGCTAAATTTAAACAGCTTTGAGGAGAGGGGATACAATAGCTCTACAACATGTAAAAGCATTTAATATTGTAGATGTAGCCAGTAAGCCTGGCTATTCTGTTTAGTTCAATGGTGTAGTACCTCAGGCGAAACAAGAGCAACTTACCTGCTTTTCCACTGACAGAAACAGGTTGGGGAAGAACTGGAAGAATATGTAGAGATGTATGTAATATTTTAGAGTTTTACTGTTCCAGACAAAAAAAGAGTACCAGCCTCTACTTTCTAAGGTGACTTCTTAGTCATGGCAAAAAGTTATGAGTATGACAAAAGATACAATGGGGCTTTTAAAGATTTTCATTAATAAAAGATAAATAAAGCATAAATAAATCAGTATGAAACATAACAGTTACTTTGCATGTCTAGGCATATCACATATTGCTTGTAAATCTATAATGTTTATAGCAACCTCTAATTTCTAGCAGTCTGGGACACTCTAAGGCAAGATTTTTTTTTTCAGAACCAAATGGATAGAATGAAAAAGAGACTCATAGTCTCAGATGCCAGATTTTCAGTGCTGACTCCTGAATGTAGTAGAATGTAGACCTGTGAATTTTGTAGCACAGGTTTTCCCTAAAAAGCCTGGAGAGATTAGTTCATCATAGAATAGGACATGCATGAACCAGATACAGACTAAGGAACCACTTAAGCTTTTGTTATAAAAGAATATACTTCAAATCTAAAGTCAATTTGAGAGATGCATTATCTGGGACTAACCATCCTGAATCCTTTCCCTAAACAGGGTATCTAAGCTCTTTTACTTGGACAAGCAGAGAAAGATTTCATTCATTTATTTGAAACTGCTCTTTATGCTCTATTTCATTATTTAGAACAAGTCCTTTTCAAGTGCAAAACCAAATTCTTTTCTTTCACTGACTGGTTTGACCCTGTTTCTCAAGCAGCTAACCGCCTAGTTTCATACCATGTAGATCAACATTTCATCAATATTTCCTTAACCAGTGACTTTTTAGTACTAAAGATAAAAACTTTGATTGAAGAGCTACATTGAGGCAAAAACAATTATATAGAGTTGCAGAATTATGTTAATTCTCTCAAGCTTAGTGAACTAACCTACTATAAATCATGGAGGCTGACACTGCTTCTCTCATACATGTATTCATGCACCTGTGGTGAGACTAATCTAACTTCTACACTTGAGCTGCCTCTGCAATATTAAGGGTAATTTTAAAATACAGTTTTCAGATGTTGTAATTAAGGGTGAATGGAAGACCTACAGAGACATAGTTCTGCTCATAAGCAAATTGATTGAATTCTTCTGCATTCCATTAACCTGGAATGTATCAATAACATTGTGATTCAACTACATGGTAATGCAAAAATATTTTCATTATTTCAGTAACTGTTTTTTCAAAGTTAGATATTTCAAAATTATTTTAAAAGTCCTAGAGAGAAATCCTGTAATCTATGGTAGGTACTTTATATTAGCAGAATTATAAATACTCACAAATGTGGCTTCATCAGATTACTTGACTTTGGATTAAAACTACTGAATCAATAAATTAAAAAAAAAAAAAAGAAGAAAAATCTCCAGTAAAATTTATGTCAAATAGTCAGCATTGTTTCCATTTAAATAAGCTATCTAACGAACATTACAAATATACCACAATTTTTATGAGCTTCCATTTACATCTGATTTATTCATGTTTAAAAATGGAGCTTCGTGGTATAACTCCATTATGCCCTGAAAGGCATTGATAAGTCAAGAATTTATTGCCGTAGTAAGGGAAAAACTTTTATTCATTTTTGATATTTTTCCATGAGTTTTAAAATTGTTTTTAAGCTTTCATTTTGCAGATTTTCTGCCTTCTTAGATTGTAAATATCTGAAAAAGAAAAAAAAAAGTCATTAATGAAAAATGGGGGGTTTCTTGTCAATAGTAGAAAGAGGAGAGAAGATTAAAGGGAAAATTCAGTACTCAATGAAATAAGGACTCCAGAAAAGTCTCAACATAAATGTTAACTCACTAATATTTCCACTAGCAGAATCAGAGTATTAGATGCCCACCTGTTTGAATATTTTGTAGTAATAGTCTGCAACTTGAGTTTGGAAGCTTTCGTAGCAGTAGAAAAAGTTTAGAAAATGTCTTTCTACACCTCTGCTAAGACCCTCTAAGGAGGTCTTGTGCATGTGAATAGGGAACGCTTGTAGATGAGGTTTTTCAGGGTTTATATTTTCACACGTGTTAATGACACTTTCAGAGGACTAAAAATCCCCACCCCATTTTGCTGCAGAAACTGATACGTATGGAACTAAACCTGAAGATCATTTTCTCTTCAAATTCTCCCCATCTTTCTTCCTCAAAGGAAACTTGAGGATGTCAAAACTGATGAAAGAGATTAAATGGGTTTAGTCTTACTTTGCAAAGCAACTGCTAGGGATTCCAGATTGTACTGCTGATATTAAAGATTCCAATGTAACAAGAAGGTGACAGAAACCTGTCCTTGAGGGATTAATAGATAATTTAAGAATAATTATCCTTCCAATTCACAAGGTTGAAGGAAAAAAACACCTTTAATCAAATAAGGAGAGCTTGATTAGATATTTGGCAGTGCTCTCTATTGGTTTAAGCTAGATTGAAGAATCTGCAATAATGTAAGATTGCAAAGTAAAATACATTCAAGATCAACATAACCCAGAATTCTGATTTTGATTCTACTCAGAAGCAGCTACTAAGAAAATAAATCAAGAAATTACCGACAGATAGATGAGAGGGAGAAAAGCAGCTTCTGCACGCAGCTGCACCCTGGTTTCCAGCAAATAACCCTGTTCCTGCAGCACAGCAAGTTCCACACTTTGAGATTCCATCTAACACTGGAACAAGTTTGGAGATGACAGTAAGCTGAGTAGTACAGTTGATAACACCGGAGGGAAGGGTTGCCATCCAGAAGGATCTTGACAGTCCTGAAGAGAGGATTGGTGCTGTGGGTGCACTCAATCCCACTGTCTATGCTATTGATGTAGCTACTAAATGGTATTTGTCTCTGTACACACCCTGAAGGAACTCCACTCCTTACTGGTATCCACTTGGGAATTGAGCCATTGATTGTAACTATTAGGATGCAGACTTCTAGCAAATTCCACAACTGTCTCACAGTGCATCCACCAAACATATATGTTTCCAATTTAGTGGACAAAATGTCGTGGAAGACCGTTCCAAAAGCCTTACAGTATCCAGATGGATGACTTTTGTAACTCTTCCCTTGTCCACTGACAGAGTTATTACACATTAGAAGGGCACTAAATTAGTCAGGAATAATTCACCTTTGGTGAAGCCATGCTGGCTGTCTCCACTCACCTCTTTGTCCTCCATATGGCTTGATATATTTTCCAGGAAAATCTGTTCCGTGATTTTACTGGGCACAGAGGTGTAGCTGACTGGCCTGTAGCTCGCAGGGTCCTCCTTTTTATCCTTTTAGAAAATGGGCATCATGTTTCCCTTTTTCCACTCTATGGGGACTTTGCCTGACTGCCATGACTTTTGAAACATGATGGAGAGTTACTTGGCAGCAACATTCATCATTTCCCACAGGAATCTATGGTGCATCTCAATATGTCCCATGGACTTGTTTATTGCTCAGGTTTCTCAGGTAATCTTAAACCTAATCTTCATTGGCCTACAGTAAACACCCACCCTGCGTTTTCCTTTGTTGACTTGGCAGCTAATTTTTTCCTATAGCTCCTAATGTGTGCATCCCTTGTTTCCAAAGACAACTCTGTGTAGTCAATTTAATTTTTTTTACATATAGGCAACCCTTCTAGCCCCACCTCTGCCTTTCTTGCTTGTCCCTTCTAAATAGTTTATATCCACCAACATCACCACTCCAGTAGCCTCATTCATCCCACCACAGAACAGTAATAGTGCTTAGATCACAGATTTCTAGCTGTCAGTGGTTTTCAAGTTCTGTTTGTTCCCCAAACTGTGTGCATTGGCCCAGAGGCACTTCAGCCAGGCAATTAACACCTTTTTAGAGGAACACACCCTAATCATTTTGATGCTTTTCACAGGCATTTACCTGTCAGTTTCTAAAACATCAACAGCCCCTAGTTCTTCTCTGTAGCTCAAAATTCTGTACCCTTCTCCTTGTAATTCTGGTTTAAATTTCTCTTTAAAAGCAGGATCACCTTTTTGTGAAAGACCCTCTGTTGGGGGTTAGATTTGGGTTTTTTCCCTTACAGAGTTTTTCCCCACAAAGTCGCTAGGAGACGAATTACTGGGTGCTTATGGGTGCTTGACTGGAACAAAAGAAATGGCCGAAGGGAGTGCAGCACCGGGCTACACCCTTTTGTGGTCTCTGAGANTTTGCCCGAGAGCCGACTTAACATCAAAATTTTAGTAATTCAGAGGGAGGGGGTTTGAATTCTCCATTCCAAAGGGAGGTCTTGCCCTCCGTAGCAGACACCTGTCTTTTCTAACCAAGACACCCTCTCACTGCACTTAATGGGTGAATCCCATCAGATCTCAACAGACCTGGCTTCTCAAAGGTAAATGCTTGATTGCAGTAGAAGTCAAAACCTTGAGTATGTGACCAGTGAGGCATCTGTTCACCACCTTCTTCACAAATCCTCCTCTCTGACTGGGAGACGAGGAGAACTGCCTGTGTTCCAGGTTGCTTTAAGACCGCTCTAATGGATTTATCATCTAATGTCTTTTGATTGTTCTAAGTTACCTCATCACAGTATCACTAGACCCTATGTGGAACAGGTGATAATCTGTAGGCTTGGCAGCTATTGACGTAACCCTGAATGCAAGCTCCTAGTAGGCTGCAAATTTCTCTAGAGAAATTGTCTGTATAACAAATGGGTATTTTGTTGCCTCTCACTAAGGTGAATCCAATTACCACCAATAATTTACATCCTTTTCTGGTGACATTGGCTCTTATGCAGATGAGTGTTGGGATCAAATTGCATGGTTGACTTGTCATGTGTCCTGTTTCTTACATGCTCTTCATTCTTTATTCTGTGAAAGACGAGGTTCTCTTTCTTAGAAAAATTTGTAAGTTTCATAAAAAATAAAAAAATATAGACAATGTTATGGGTTAACACAGTTTGATTTCTAGTTAAAGAGAAATATAGAATTTTGCCCTGTCAGGACCTTGGAGCTGTTTTGGCAGGAACAGGTACCTGTCAGAGTTTACTTGAGATAGTGGCATATTGTTTGACCACTGAAAAACGACTTTGTGAGCGCACATATAAAGCTGACTTTGTCCCCGCCAGCCCCTTTTCCTTCCAGTCAGGCAAACAGGGGACACCAGGCAGTGACAGGCCCCGGGAGCCGCTGCCAGGGGGGAGCCTGGCCGGCGGGGCCCTTTCCCCCCAGCTGCCGAAGGGAAGGGAAAAGAAGGCTGCAGCTTAAAATCTAGCGAGCTTTTAAAGCCTAGCCCCGAGCCGGCTGGGGCCAGGGGTCCCCGGGGGTCCCCAGGAGCAGCCCCAAGCACGGGTTCAGCCCACCCCATCAGACCTAGGGGTGGGCAGGAGGCATTGATAAGGATTTATGATCTCTGACTGCCTGGCTGCTCCGAGCTCCGACCTTCGGCTCTGCCCCTGCAGCTCGGCCTCGAAAAGCTGGCATCATGAGCCGCCACAGCCGGCCGAGTGAGAGAGAGAGAGAGGACCTGGGCGAGATCTAACCCCTTTTCTAGCAAGATGAAACTTTCGGAACTCCAACTTTTCCCTGAGAGAGAGGAAAGGACAGAATGATTTGAAGCATAGAGTGACAGCCTGATGCAAAGTCAGTGACAGAATTGATAAGATTATTGGAAGAAGGAATTGAGGCAGTGAACAACTTTAACAGGACTACTCTCTGGCTGTGAACCATGGAGGGATGGACTGTGGGACGCTGTTTGGGAGAATGCTGGTTCTAGTCAAGGGTGCTGGACTGAATTGAGACTGTTGTAAGAGTAAGTCCCTCGCTCCTGGCATAAAAGGAGGTCTCAGCTGTTTGAGATGCGGATTTGGCCCTTCACTCCTAGGGTAAAAGGAGGTCTCTTTAAGATAGAGACAATTTCAGAGATAGAAGAAGAGAATTTGTGTTGTAAACTAGAAGAAGCATTCTTAAACAGTACCCCAAATACGCTGAGAGGCCCATGAGTAGCCAGGGGAAGGGCTGCTAAAGGGTGGGACGGCACAATCTGCAAAATTCTGAGCAGTGGCAGATTTGTGACGTTGGGAGCCACCAGACTGGGGTTTTTTTCTTATGGCAAATGTCTCCATGGGACACTGGGGGGGGGCTCCTCTCCCAGTGGAGAGGAGTGTTTGAATGTGTTTGAATGGTGAGACTGACTGAGGATCATGGCTCTGTCTCTGTGTTGGTTGTGAGAGGGTGACACCTGTGGAAGGAAGGGAAGGGTTTTAAAGTTTCAAATTTTTTTTGCCTCTTCCTTTTTTCATTGCTTTAGTGTGTAAAATAAACTATATGTGTAACTTTCAAGTTTAGGCCCATTGTGCTTTTTATTTCCTCCTAGTCAAATCCCACAAAAGAGTGGAGTCACTCAAGCCACTACACTAAATTTAGGAGAAAGGATTTTGATGAACGTAAAACCACTGCATGAATTAGTATTTCTGCCCGGTTGAACCAAACCAGAACAGACAATTCAGAGACAGTAAAGACAGTTTCTCGGCTGAGGGTGCCTGGCACTGAGCCAGCCAGCATACCCGCTAACAAAAAGCTTGTTCCTTAAAAGTGTCAGCCTGATGCATATTTATAAACTCACGTGCATGATTCAAACATCAGTTTCAATTACCCCCCCCAATCATTTTATCTGTAGATCCATCTGTGGGTGGCTCCTCTCTGTCTGATAGCATAGGTCCCATAAATTCTTCTCCTAAGGTTTTGGTCCTCTTCGTTTGAATAAGACCCTTGATAACAGAGGCTCTACATCCCTTGGTCAGCAGTCTTCATGAAGGAATGCAGGATGACTCCCCCCCCACACCCTCTGGTGTGGTCAGTTTAGATGTTACAAAAAACCCCAGTGTTTCACTATGTTACAATCATTAAAAAATATACGTTCATCACATTTCCAAACTCTATCAACAAAAGAAAATACAATACAATCTTCCCACATTATACCTATAGTATTCATCTTAATATTTGCAAAAAGGCAATTATATAATATGAATTTATAGCAATTCCCAGATCACTGTAATTGTTATATAGGGTCACTCCAGGGGAAAGGTGAAGGTTCTTCTGTCTTCCTTCTGTCTGAGCAAAGACAAGGACCTAGTTCACTTCATCTCGCGATTTACTTGCATCAGTCATCTTAACATTGAATTTAAACTTCCTTATTTCTTCAGCTCTTCTTTAGTAATATTTCATGATTTTTTTTTTGTGAAATTACTGCTCTGAGAAAATGTTTTGTCTTTTTTGGATCAGTCTTTACAACACAAACTGTTGCACCAGAAAATTTCATCAGCCCTACTTAATCTAGTTCAAATAATTGATATAGAAATGCTTTGTACAGCTGTGCTAGATTGAATCAGACCCTAAAATGCTATACATTTTTTTCACTCTTTAACCATAATTGGTGATATTTATAAAGAAAATCAGTAGAATTCTTTGAAATTGCTTGATATATTCACTGGTTTTGTATTCATTGACTTCCTCTCAGTATTTCCATTCTTCTGAAATTTAGTCATAAATCAGAAGCACTGACAAAAAAAAGCAGTGTTCATTTTGATAATTCCTTAGATTTTCTCAAGAAAAATATTATGTGCTTCTGAAAGCATTTGGGTCAAAAGCTTTGGAGAAATTTCAGCTGGATTTGTCTTAAGCTAAAGAAAATCAAACTGCTTGAGTTTTCCACAATAAATAAAACATCCATCTGAATACTCAAAATGGTGGCTAATGTTGCCATTAGCATTTCATTTAATGGTATGGTTAACAAATTCCAAAGGACTTGAGGTTCAAATCTCTCACTGCTCCAGGCATCTCTAAATTCTATGAATATATAAATTGCACTTTAAGCTAAATGCTTTTTTTAAATGCAGGGAATTAATAGTAAATAGGGAGCCATGTAACATGCAGGATGCACTAGAGGAAGAAAGGGAAGTACACTTGCTTGCTTTTAATTCAAGGTAGTACTGCCGTGACTAAATCACTACCAATTTTTAAAGAAACAGAAAAATTATATACAGCTACTTATCTTCCTGCTTTGATTGAAACTAAGATTAAATAGTGCTCAAAAGAGAAAGTGTTTGTCCAAAGAATTGAGTCACCAATGGAATGCAGGAGAGAGAACTCCATCTGTCGTCTTGCTGTGGAGTTTACAGAGCTCATTGCTCACCTTCAGACACTGGAACCTAGGAACGTTTAAATCTCTTGATCTTCATTTCTTTAGAGCTCAATTACCATCCCTAAAGATGTGTTAAGTCTGATCTTAAATATACATTGGAATAAATGAATAATGATTGTGAGGTCCTTGGACACTATGATAATGAGTTCCATAAAAATATGAAGTCTACAGAAGTACCTCTGCTATTTTTTCTCCTTATATTTCCTGAACTTCATTGATAAATATTAATGCTATTTTAATACTTAAACATCTTCCACTGTGTGTTCCTTATACTTTCTACCTTTGCACCTAAGTTTCCCTTAAGAAATTATAATAACTTTCTAAAGGCTTTCCCAGCACATCATCTCAGACCAAGCAAACTAGCATTATAAGCCATTTACTGATTCTTCCTCTGTTTTAGTTGTACCCACAATATACTGTGCAGAATACAGTTAATTGATATGTGGACCATTCAATTACAGCTGTGCAATTTGCTGAATGTTGACTTATAACCATGGTATAGTTGAACAGGAAGAAGCAGAAAACCATATTTCTTCTACACATTCACAACAAAATAATAACGCATTCTTTAGAATTCATTAATAGTAATGGTTTCTAGCACTGTTCTGCCACTAGGCATTTCTTAGGATCTTCCAGTCTATGGAATGACCTGAAAAAGTACTTATTTTCTTATCAATTGATTAGTTTTTTCAACTTTAAAAATTCTTGCCTCTATTTCATAAACATCATTAAAAATGTTAGACCCTGTTTTTCCAGTTTAATGCGACTCTGTGCATAAAGAACTTTTCAAGCTTTGTGGATGAAAAATCTTTCATTAGTGTCTTTTTTGCAAAATGTTATTATTATTTAAAATATTATTACAAAGATTTGTAAGAAATGTTTTTTTCTTAAAAATTAAGTAACAGTGATAGCCCAGCTGTTCAAGGATTCAGCCAAGATGTTCATAGAGCATTAATTTTACAGTACAAAAACTCCTACTGTAATTATTATTTGTTCTTGAACATTTCTAAATCTCTTTATTCATTCTAATACCTGTTAACACAGCAAATCTAGTATAAATCAAAATAGGAGCTAAATATTGTGTGTATTAGAAATACATATAATTGCACATTTATATTTCATATGCTACAAAATAATCTATTCTATGAACTGTGAAAGACTCCTGCACCATTTTCAGCCACCAGCTGGGCAACTTCCTGCATTTCTACAGCTGTATCCATATAGATGAACAGCACAGGAACAACTTAAGCTGCACCTTTGTAGCTAAAAATATTTAACTTTTCAATTCAAGTACCAGAACAGGATGCTTTGGAGACTACTTTTTGATTTCTAACCTTGTCTCAGTCACTGTGTCAGCCACGCATGATTCTATGTGTTTACCATTAAAGGTAAACCATAGGTTTACCATAAAAGGTAGCCTAATCTGGTTTATTGGTTTATTAATTTGTTTAATTAACTAAATAAATAAATTGGTTTATTAATGTAGACATACCAGAAGAATATTTTAATGTCCTTATAGTTACTCTGTGAAATTGAAAAATTCAGGAAGCTGAAAAATAGTTGAAATTATGAATCAGTCTTAATAATTAGCTCAGAACCAATCTACAAACAAATTTCATCTCTGAATTATTTTACTCCACTGGATTGTCTTACAAAGGGCACAAAACTTAATTCTAGAGGAGAAGGAACTAGCCAGGACACAGATTTGTTATGCATCATCAGTACTGGTTCTATCTGAAATTCAGATAGCAAGGGATAGATGCCTTCTTCCCTAACTTACTGACAGATATCTCACAAAGCCACTTGTCTTAGGGCAAGCCAGGACTCTTAATGCAATATACAAAAATGTGAAAAATCACTGGCCTTGAAGAAGACGTATTCAGTGATCCTGATAGTACAGAAAAAAAAATAAGGTAAAAGCATGGAATCAGGTCCAAGATAAGAAGCCATGATCACAGGAAATATGGCCAGGAATTCTTGAATTAATACAAAGTACAAGAAGTGCACCGGTACACAGTCTCAGACAATTAGCAGCAATTAACAGACAATGAATCTGAACACAGAGGAAACCATTCCTGTGCTGATATCTGGTTATCACACACTGGTTTTGAAGATCTCAGGAGCCAGCAGTGAATTGTGGCAAAATGATGCCGATCTGCATCTGATTCGTTTCTGCAATGAATTCGTTACAAGGAGTGAACAATATATTCCCACACTTTGGAGATTTTTGTCTCCCTCACATCTGGTTGTATTACCTGATGTCCAGTACAGCTGTTAAATAAAATCTGCTTAGCTGAACCAATAATAAGATTTGTTAATACAGTTTTTATTTGATTCACTAAAGTGCCTAACATTTTAATAGAATTAGGAATTTCAGCAAAATAAGATGAAGTAAAAAATATCTCTGATTAAAAACTGTTGGTTTTAAATTTTCAGCTAAAATAAAAGCATAGCAGTGTCTGGAAGGTGAGGATTGACATTTTCCAGCTTGTGGTAAAAATGTCAAAACAGTAGAATCCTTCACAAAAACATTGCAGTGCTATCATCAGTGATAACCTTAATGAAGTTAAAGAATCAGACAAACCTCATGCTAAAAAGATGGTGAAGGATCTAGAGGGGAAGACATATGAGGAACTGCTATGGGAAGGATGCTGAGAATCCATCATTGTGTGCAGCTTTTCACAAGGCTAGGCAAGAGGCACAGGCACCAATCTCTTGTCTCTGGTCATCAGTGACAGGACCCCTGAAATTATGTCAGGGAGGCTTAGGATGGATATTATGAAAAAGTTCTTCACCCTGATGATGGTTGGGCATTGGAACAGGCTCCCCAGGGAAGTGGTCACAATGCCTGGCAGGGTTCTAGAAGCATTTGGACAATGCTCCCAAGCACATGGTATGACTATTGGAGTAGTTCTGTGCAGAGCCAGGAGTTGGATGATGATGATTCTTGTGAGTGCCTTCCAACTCTGGATAGACGGTCTATGATTCTCTGAACATCTGACACTACATGTAATACAGAGGAAGACATGTGATACTGAGTACAATGCAGACACATATCATCCAGAGATTTCCTCTGTTCTGCTGGGAAGGAATGCATTATATTCATATACACTTAAATAATGCACTGTCGTAAGAGTGGCATAGGCTTTGACATTCTAATCTGGTTGGCTTGTCCCATATCACACAGACCACCTTTGCTGCAGTCTGAAGGAAACCAACACGGGCAGGTAACTCAGCGCTGAGCTGAGGCAGGACAAATCATTATCAAGAGGTTTTAAGCACAGCTGAAAGCAGAGATCATTGTATATCTCATGCGGAAACAGCTCGGAGATTTCCAAATTAAAATCTGGTTGTACTTCTAAGGGATCTCCAGGACAGTGAATGTTTTTTCTTTTATTGTTAATAATACAAAATGTGATTTAAAGGAGAGACAAACAGAGAAATCAATGCCAATAAAGACTATACAAGTGAGTAAAAGCTTGAACAAAATACACATAACCCTAGAGCAGAGCTGAGTGTATCCAGAGAATTCTTTGACTAACTGAGCCTGCTCAAAGACAGAATCATACATATCTGTTTGCCTAGACATACCAATGACAGATGCTTGAATAAACACAGAACAGAGGCTGTGATTCCATTAGTAGCTCATTTGCACTCTAGAACTAAAGCAGCCTGGCCTGCTGCAGTTCTGCACATCAGAGAATTTAAAAATAGGAATTTTCTACCCTGCAGAAGGGCAGAGGAAAAAAATCTGAGAGCACATGGACCAAAAACATAAAATCACCTCAGATTTGTCACTGTGCTCAGAACAAGTAGCAAAGTAGCAGGATTTAGCTTTCAGGGCAGATTTATCATGAAGGATGATATTCAGTGGTTTGTAGCACCTCTGGTATCATGAATTCACATGTAACCTCCAGCAAGGCACTCATCATGCAACCTTCCTCTCCTCACTACAGAGACATTCTTCCCATGCATCCCAAAATGCTGAAATGACATCCATTCTTAGGTGTCATTCTGCGAACTGTAATTAGTTTATTTTCTAATACATCAATAGGGCATAAAGAAAGAGTTATTTCTTTAGGTCTGAATATAGTCAGAAAGAGCCATTTCTGTGTGTAGATTTCATTTTATTTATGTGACTCTTATGGGTAAAACAGTCTCAATTCAGGATGTTTTTCTCTTAATTGAACTATTTTTAGCAAAAAAATTAATTATTGATTTTGATATTGAGAAAAAGAAAACACAAGTATTTAAAGAAATACTTAAAACTTTTTTCTTCCTCAAGCTCAGCTTAAGCCAAATTCTTATCCTTTCAAAGTCTCAACTTCCCTTAGTGTTAATATAGGTATTAAATTAGTAATTTAGTAAAAAAAAAATGTTCATGAATATCATATTCAGTTCAAGCAAGGAATTGTTCACACTTTAAAAGATTGAGCTGACCTGACTTCAAACTGGTGAGGTAGCTCTGTAAACCAAGATGGAAAAAAACTTACTGGATGCAAACTGAAAGCACAGCACAGAAAAGGTAAAAGTAACCACAGTATACTCACTATCTGAAACAGTTTGACCAAATAGTTGTACTGAAACACTTTTAAAAGCCTAAGAATGAACTTTTTTGCAATGTATAGGAATATACTAATAGAGTAGAGGGGAACACAATTGGCAAAGTTAGATTTCTTCAGGATGAACCATCTGGAGCAAAATATTTATTAGCCATGTTCACCAATTAATCTATTCAAGGTGTTATTGAATGGGTGTGTGAAAGAGCAAAGAGTAAATAAATCACTAAAAGCAGTCACTGGTGGACCAAAAGTGTAAATGGGCAAAACTCAATAAAACACCTTCTATTCCACCAGTGCCTTTATAAAGGCAAAGTTCCACATATGTACGATGATAGCTCCACAAATTATGTTGTGTTGTAAAGATAACTAGTTGAAGTCTCCATATACTCTGTAAGAACATTGTAAACACTTGAACTTTAGAAGATGAAGTGTATTTTCTATACTTCTAGTGAGAAAAACATTATTTTAAAAATTTTATTTTAACTCTATCTGAAAGCAATAAGCAGGAAAGAGAAGCAATTCAAGAAATGACTTTAAGATCTAATACAAAAAATAAAAACACTTTAATGGCCAAAACCAATTTTTCTGTAGCTAACATAACTAGGAGCAGAGCAGAAAGAGAAGAGATGGAAAATTACAATACCAAATGGAACCTTTCAAGATTTGACATAAATAAGTGACATATTTCACAGAACTACCATTTAATGTCACAATCCCTCAATTTTTATTTTCTGACTGTCCTTAGAGGATAAAAGTAATATTTTTGTTAGTTTGTTTTTACAGTCTTCTGCAAAGCCTGAGTCCATTCAGGACTAGATATGGGTTTAATTTTATATCTGCTTTCTTCCCTCTATACCAACACATCCAAAGTAATGCAGCAAGCTTTTAATGTTTTTCAGATGACAGAGATATATCTGACTAAGAATCTGTTCTTATCGGTCTCCTTATTCAACAGACAGCCCATATCCATGGCTACATCCTCATGCCTGCTTTCTCTAGGGGGGATGCCTAATTCTCTAGTTACTCGCTTTTTATGTGTATGTTTAGCTTTCAGATCTGTGCTTACAACCAGAACCGAGGAGATCTGATGCATTTCCTCGAGCTTAAAAGCTCAGCATTCCAGTATTCCAAGGTGGAGTGTCCCAGTGAATTGTGCCTACTTTTGTCTCAAGGGTATACATTATATATCAAAGGTATAGCTGCATTAAATTAATGCACTGCCATGATTTCCATCATTAGCTTTGTCCATTAATTGGGTTTGCTGACAATTTAAATGCTCTAGCTAGGAAACATAGTACAAAGCCCTTTTTTAAAGAAATCTAGTTCTTAACTCAGTGGTGCATTGCTTTATTGACTAAAATGTGTTACATTCCAAAGCCTCAAGTTTTCTGCAGGACGCGAAGTTCTGACAAACAGAAAAAACAAATTACTTTCATGTTCTGAATTTTTCTCACATGTAGTGACTTGTTTGCTCTTCAGAATGTCCTCCTTCATAAATATTTTGCTTTTCCTTTCACCCCAAATAACCCCAGAAAAGAGAAATTAGGTTCAATGAGTTAATAAATTGAACCTTACACAATTCCATGTTTTTTAAGGTTTCCCTTTTAAGAGTATCAGGTTTTGGTCGATCTATAAATAGATATTACTGTCTTCAGTGGTGTAATAACTTCATGTTTTCGTTTTCTGTTGGTAATAAATTTAAAGACACAGGAAAGACTTTGGTTGATTTGACTGGAACACAACATTGTGTCTCAAAGACAAGAAATAGAAAATCAGAATATTATAATACAAATGTTCCGAGAAGCTAGATGTTTAAAAACCTTTTCATAAAGACAGAATTGAATCTGAGTTTTTGAAACCTGTGCAAAAATCAAAAACAGTTCTTATTATTCAAAATTCTTCATAACTATTTTTTTGAGTTTTAGTCCAAGATTAAAATATTCAGTGACTTCTTTACTCTAGTTTTAAACTATCTGAAATGTTACTTTTATAAATGCACTACCCAGTTATTTAAAAATCAGTCACTTCATTTATTGTGCTCACCAGAAGAATATCTAAGCAATTAATTCTAAAATAGGGTATCACTGGGATGTATAATACATTGCTATATTAAAATATAGAAGTACCAAGAAATAAATGAAATACTTAAACTGATAAATTAACTTTTAGAATCAAAAGAGTAACTGTCTTTGAAATTTTATTTGTGTTATAAACTCAAACTACATTTTATTACTAATAAATTTTCATAGTTTATGGCTTATCTATGGAACAATAAAATTGTGCAGGGAAAGTCTGTCTGAAAGTTACTATAGGTAATAAATATCACTTGTCTGAGAACAATTGACTATAGCTAGCTAAGAGGAAAGACAACTCCACCAAAGGAGAGTTAGAGAAAAGCAAGACTGAAAGAACAGTTGAGTTTTCAATTACACCAGAGGATCAGAATCCAAAGTGGACTATGTATTGCTAATTGGAAAGACTCTGGAAAAGAAAGGATGGAAAGTTTTGTGGCCTAGAAGTCACGATCTATAGTGAAAGATAAAAGAAGCTCTTTTGACAAGAAATGTGTAAGAGATGGTCTTTTTAAGGTGTGTATTTGTCATACCAGAGTGCTCTCTTTGATTGCAAATACTTCTTTAATCTAGAAGATAAAAGGTCTAAATGAACCCAGAGGCTGAAAGGCAAAAAACCTCAGACTACAAAGAAGATGCAATTTTTAAGTAATCAGTGGAATTAACTAATTTAAAAAAAAAATACACACAAACAAGCAAAGGAAAAAAAAAAGCCTTATAATGAGCCATAAAGGGTTCTATATAATTTGGAAACTTTCAAAAAACAGGTTATGCCCCAGAAGTTTCATATAAGAATTGTGTGAGATTCTTCCTTTTGCTTCTAAATGCTACAGACATGNATATATTTTCATATCCAGGTCTTTAAAAGGAATAAATGTATTTTCTTCTTTGTGTGTCCCTTATGAAATAGATGTGCCTATACTTATGTACAAAAAAGCATGTATTTTTGGCTTTGAAATATTTAGCACTCTTTATAATATCCTACATGTGTATGAAAGAGTCAATTCCCTTTTAAAATTACCACTTCAGAAGCAATATATCATTACCAAAAAAAAAGTAGCTTTAATGACATCATAATGTCTTTACAGGATATCTCTTGATCTTGCCCTGATCTTCTAAAATCAATCATACATAAAAGTGAACAGGTACACAGGTAATGTCACCTATNTCTGAAAGTTACTATAGGTAATAAATATCACTTGTCTGAGAACAATTGACTATAGCTAGCTAAGAGGAAAGACAACTCCACCAAAGGAGAGTTAGAGAAAAGCAAGGCTGAAAGAACAGTTGAGTTTTCAATTACACCAGAGGATCAGAATCCAAAGTGGACTATGTATTGCTAATTGGAAAGACTCTGGAAAAGAAAGGATGGAAAGTTTTGTGGCCTAGAAGTCACGATCTATAGTGAAAGATAAAAGAAGCTCTTTTGACAAGAAATGTGTAAGAGATGGTCTTTTTAAGGTGTGTATTTGTCATACCAGAGTGCTCTCTTTGATTGCAAATACTTCTTTAATCTAGAAGATAAAAGGTCTAAATGAACCCAGAGGCTGAAAGGCAAAAAACCTCAGACTACAAAGAAGATGCAATTTTTAAGTAATCAGTGGAATTAACTAATTTAAAAAAAATACACACACAAACAAGCAAAGGAAAAAAAAGCCTTATAATGAGCCATAAAGGGTTCTATATAATTTGGAAACTTTCAAAAAACAGGTTATGCCCCAGAAGTTTCATATAAGAATTGTGTGAGATTCTTCCTTTTGCTTCTAAATGCTACAGACATGAATCCATCTTAGGGGTCCTTTGGTTTTAATTTTTCAGTAATACAAAATTCCCCCACAAAATCCTCTTGTAAAAAGACATATCAGACTGGTTTAATTTTTTAGGAATGCCCTTTAAATCTTCATTATGCTATCTACTTGCAAATGTAAAATGAAAATATCTTTTAAGATAATTCACAAAGACAGATTTAAGATCCTTTACACAAGAAGGCTCTGTATTATTACAAATTTAAAATTTTGACCATGATGGAAATGGAAGTGGAAACAGAAGTCCTTTTACATATATCAGCCAGAACAACTCTTATATTCAAAACAATATTTTAATGCTAAAATAAGTGTTAAAAGTCTCATTTGTTTTTTTACACATATCCAGACTTCTGTGGCAGAACTGAAACACAAAAGATCGAACTTGTAATGATTTTGCAAAGTCATCAATCACAAAACAGGTTGTATGGACATGGGTGTTTGGAAAACTGACCCAAAAGATCAGCAGTGGAAAACTGAGAGATCCAGTTTTAGTGAAAATTTTCTGCTACAGTCCTTGAGAAGTTGGAGTACCTGGTGAACACTACTAATAAGAAGAAACAAGACTCTGNTATCATTACCAAAAAAAAAGTCGCTTTAATGACACCATAATGTCTTTACAGGATATCTCTTGATCTTGCCCTGATCTTCTAAAATCAATCATACATAAAAGTGAACAGGTACACAGGTAATGTCACCTATTAACGTCTTCTTTTCACCACAAGCTGAATATTACCACCTTATAATTCTCATACTAATATAGACTTTATTTGAATTGTTCTAAACATATATTACAATGTCTAAATCACAGGCCAGAATGATCTGGTATTTTTCTGAACGGTACTGCCTGTAATGAGCAATAATGTCTAGTATGTTACTCATGCTGAGTAAAATTTGATTGTATCCTTAAACCTTGTGTAAAGCTGTACATTTGTGTTGTTTGTCATTACAGAACTGCATCCAACTCCGTTTTAAATAGTATAGAACAGAGAATTTGTCACAATGGAAAACCATAGGCACCAATGATAATCCACTTGTTTGGGCCTTTTAAAGGACTGTATTTGCTAGGGAGATTGCCTTGATGGAAAAAAAATGGAGAATCAGAACTCAGATTCAATAACTTAAACTAAAGTAGCATTTAAGTTAATGTCCTAGGGTGACTATGATGCTTGTATCCCCAGTCATCTGTTCTTTTTATGCTGGATATAGTTCTGCACCTATAAAACCAGATCTGAGAGTGAAGGGCGGGAGAAGGAAAAGCAGTGGAACTTTTTTTGTGGCTGTCCAAAACAGAGATAAGCAGTGCTCTAGGAGTTCTCCACTCTGCAGTCTGACAGGGAGTTTTCCCTTGATGATGGTTTCATTGAGTTTTCTGTTGGTAGCTGAGGCCAGAAGGTTTTTCTGGAATTGTTCAGTCATTGCTCAGTCTGGGAACACCAGGACTATTGTCTGGGGTCCCCCAAGCTGCACTGCAGCCAGGACACCAGACCACAGAGGGACTTTCTGAATTTGCCATCTCTTCAGAACAAGAGGTTTCATTGTTTAATACTGTTCTTTTTTTCATGTTTCTGTGTATTTTGTTTGTTAGATAAACAGTTTTTTTACACTTCCCTTGAAGGAGATTTTCCTCCTGAACTGGTGGGGGCTGGGGAAACTTGAATTTGTTTTCTAGAGGGACCCCTTTGGAGATTTCGTCCCTAAATTTGGCCTAAACCAGGAGAGTTAAACATGTATGAAACTTGTTCACTGAAATAAATTCTCCTCTATGTGCAGAAGAGAACCTAGAAAAGTGCAGAAGAAAAATTGAAACAGCATAGGTCTCTAGAAAAAGCCAAGGTTTACTGCAGCTGATTATATTTTGTAACGTCTTCAGTAATACACCAGATCAGATGAGATCAGTTCTCACGGACATCAGGTATCATCTTTACCTTGACTTCATTAAGATCTAGACAAGGTTCACAGGTCAATATCCATCAAAGAGCCACAGGCCTCAAGGTGCTCAGTACTGCAGTGCTTTAGATGTTTGGAATTTGGATCTGTAAGGTCACCATAAGGTCAAGGACGATATTTCGTGTAACTTGTTACACTTTGCTGGAGCCAGCATTCAGATGATTGGAAGGGAACCTTAAACTTACCAAAATGACAGCCAAAAGGAAGGACTTCACTGCCAGAAATATGGACTTAAGGACTTGAAAGCTGCTGTTAAACACCCCCGTGAAACCGGAACAGATGCTGCAGCCGTGTCTTCTCTTGGAATCTCTTTTTAGTAATTTTCTTTTCTTTTTCTTTTCTTTTCTTTTCTTTTCTTTTCTTTTCTTTTCTTTTCTTTTCTTTTCTTTTCTTTTCTCTTCTTTTTCTTTTCTCTTCTTTTTCTTTTCTTTTTTCTTTTCTCTTTTCTTTTCTTTTCTCTTCCTTCCTCATGAGGGATTGCCCAGTTTAGGGACTACTGGTAAGGGGAAGTTCCTTTTCAGGATAAGTAACTGTTTAGAAAATGTTCTATTTGATGTTACTGCATTTAATTTTTTATACCAATAAACATGCCTCCACATCTTTCAGGCTTGACAACTTAGTGGCAGTCAGTTCCAGACAGAATACCCTAATATACACAAAAATATGCAGCATTGCTCTGTCATGTCATGAGTCAGCAGCTAGTAGTATGCTAATATAATATTAGCATTGATTTTCTAAGCTATTCCAGTACAATACATTTATAATACACACAACTATTGTCAGCATATGCCAAATCTGCAACATTGCACCAATTTGATCAAGAAAAATGGGCAAAATTATAAAATTAATAGAATATGCAACAGCAATATACTTCGGCTTTTTAGAATTCAATTAAATGATCTCACAGCATCTTTCTGTCACTTCTTAATAGCTTTTCTATTCTTATGAGAATTGCTTAGCATATACATGCATTCACATACAACTGCAATTATAAGACAAAGAATTTCTACATTCTGAAATTAGTTCCGCGAAGTTGACTTGAACTTAAAACCATTGGCATTGACATCTTTCACAGTACTCATCTAGGATTTCCCCGAAATATTGTCCTTTATTACTGAGGTGGGTTAACCTTAACTGGCTGCCAGCTGCCTACTAAGCCACTCTATCACTTGCCCTCCTGAATAGGACAGAGAGAGAAAATACAACAAAAAGCTCCTGAGTTGAGGTCAAAACAGGATGATCACTCATCAGTTCCTGTCAAGGGCAAAACAGGTTGAAGCTGGTGAATTAATTTAATGTATTGGCAATTAATAAGAGAGAGGATAATAAGAAACAAGGGAAAATATAAAAACATCTTCACCTCACCCCTTCTTTCTTCTCAGGTTCAACATCATCCCCAAATTCTCTATCTCCTCCTCTAGAGCAGTCCAAGGTGATGGAGAATGGGATTTGTAGCGCTACATAATCCTTCATGTCTGCCCCTCTTTCTTCAAGCTCTTTCTCTGCTCCAGGATACAGTCCTTCATTCTCCTACATGGATCATTCCCAGGGGCTACAGTTCTTCACATAGTGTTCCAGTGCAGTTTCCTTCCGTGGAATGCACTTCTTCTGGAGAACACTCCTTCCATGTGGGTCCCTCACAGTTCCTTACACAAGTGTACTCCAAGGATGTCCACACAGTGTTACTTCCTGCAGGGCACATCCACCTGCTCTGGCGTGGGGCCATGCGCAGGCTGTAGCACAGATGTCTGCTCCATAGCATGGTCTCCTCCACAAACTGCAGGGAAATCTTTGCCTGGAGCACCTCCTCTCCCTCCTTCTTCATTGACCTTGGTGTCTGCAGAGTTCCTTCCATGAAGTATTAGAAATCAATCACATACAAGGTGATTCTAGGTGCTGTCTTCCTGCATACCACCAGTAATATCTATTACTCCTTATCCAACAATTTCCTAGTTTTGTGGATGTACAGAACTCTTCAAATGATCATATTATTCAGTTATTTCTCGTCTATGTGAAAAATAAAATTAAAAATAAAAAAAATAAAAACTCAAACAAACACAATCCTCATTTCCTGATATTTTAAATCATGTCTTCTAGTATTGTGTATGATGAAATATATCATCTCTACATTATTCCTAATTTCAGAAATCTCAGGACTACAGATTTCCAGAGTACTTTTCTTTTTCAGCAGAAGCTGGTTTTCACCTGTATTTTCTTGACTATGCTTTTATTTGGTCTATTTTGTCATTTTGGTTGGTGGGATCAGAAAAACAAGATATAGGATTAATTACATAGTCATTAATGACATAGTCAGAGTTGATGCATTTATTGAGCTCTTGCTACTGTAACACAATTCAAAATTTAAAAAAATTACTGATATTGACTCAGAGGTAATTGTTAGATAGGTAGACTTATTCTTAATTTTCTCCATGTGCTCTGAGATACTTCCCAGAGCAGAGGAAGTATCCTATGGTTTGATACCTGTTTCTAATATCTTTTTGCCTAGTGACTCTTTTATGCAAAACATGTTTAAATAAGAATGCAGAAAGCTTCCTTGCATCTAAAGAAGGGAAGCTTCAAGATAAATATCCTTTTAAACTGCTAAGTTCAGGTGTCTGGACAATATACTGGATATTGTTAATAACTCCCTGATGTAATTAATCCTCTTCACACTCTGCATATAAAGGTCAAACAATCCAGGAGACAACTCTAATTTTTTTCAGCTAAAGATAATAGGAATTATAACACCCACATCTAGCGGTGTTTTCTTCCCCAAAGCCACACAACAAAGCAGAACAACTCAGATGCAGAGTATCTTGGAGAACGAGACTCGAGGTTATAAGGGAACATGTGAAAAGCAGTGCAAAATGCATCTTTGGTCAGGTAGCACAGAACTGTACTGCCTGGCACTTTTGAACATTTGCCGATTTAGCAATTTATGAAGTTAAACCCTGCAGTGGAATTCATTAATTTCTATAACGTAAATTATTTCTTCAGAAGTGTATTTCCCATAAGTGAGATGGTTTTGCTGTGGCCATGAATAAATCAAAAATGAAGTAATCTTTATAAGCAGTGCTAAAAAAAAAATTACTCGAGGGAAATCTGAACGTAAATAACACAGAAAAGTTTACCAAAAAAACACCACACAAACTCATTAAAAATACATTTATATTATGGGGGAAAAAAATGACTATGTGAAAAAAAATCTGCCTAAGCTTAGCATTGCAGATCTGACATTCATTGTATTGATCAAAACCCTGTTTTGTCAGGGAAATGTTTGATAATATAATTTTGACATAAATTCAGTAACCGAGAGGACAAAGAAAAATCTTTAAGGTCTAACATGCAGTTTTGAGGCTTTAATCAAGAAAAGAATGATGACCAACACTTTCTTGAGTGGGTAATGATTTAAAGTATATTTTTCCCTGTGGAGCTATCAAGAGGTGCCTTGAAGGGAATCACTAGAGGAAGAAAAATGGTCAGCATTTTCTGAAAGCTCACTTTTCGGGGTGCTACAAAAGTGGCGCTGCAAATCAAGACACCTCAGCTTGCTTTTCAAAATCTATCTGCTCATTCTGTACCTATAGGTATCTTTATTTGCACATTTGTATAGAAGGAGACAAATAGGTTCTGTTGCTACTCCTTTGCCTTAAATTAGCTTTCAATTAGCAAGTTTCTTTTTTAAAAAAAAAAAAAAAAACAGATAAAAATCTTTTCTCTTACTTGGAAATACTTAACTATGCCATTCCTGTTAATTACATGCCAAGAAGCTGTGTATCTCTGATGGCTCTCGAAAACTGCTTCTTTGGGATTCTGTAGTCACACCCCACTTGCCACAATTCAAAGACTTTAGGTATTGTGTTTGTGCTCAGGAGACTTGATTGGACAAAGAACCTTACATAACACTTCATTATTTGTAGCTCTCATACAAACTGTGGTCTTATTTCTTCTTTTAGTCAAAAAGGGCTAAAAGGATCATTAACTATGATCAAGCATTTTGGAGCAAAATTCATCTGATGGTGACCATCAGTATCTTCCTTCATTAGCCAGTCATACTATATAGATTTCTTTATGTGTACTCAGACAAGTTTTTTTCAGGGTAAATAGTATACACTTGCAGTTTGTACAATGGTGGAACCCCATTATCTGATGCTATAATTTTATCTGCACCTGTAGAAATAAAAAAGAAATAAATATAATGGCATGCAGAGCAAGACAAACTGTACTCTATTATTAAGACAGCCTAGCACTTCTCTTTAGAAGAACCTGTTTCTCATAGGTTATAACTATCTCACATTTGTCAAAGTAAAATTTATTGTATTTATTATGGCTTGATTTCTTCTGCATGCAGGTGTATTTTGTGGAGGTGCACAATCCTTTGGGACTTGCTCAGGCATCTGACACTACCAATGACTGAATTCTGTATCACTTGTGTCTCCACACAATGGCTAAGCTCAGGAACACTTCTCTGATCATGGCTTCCCATTAGTCCTCTCCCCTGCCTTTACACAGTCTAGGTTCGAGATGCTCTCTTAATGAACTGTAATATTTCAAGAGTGCCTTGTCCATTCCTGTGCTCTGAATAAAGGAAGAGTCTTTAGGAGAAAAATATCATTGTTGTACAAAAATGAATAGAGAAAAGAAGGCAAAATTAATTGGCCAAGCAACCTTATTCAATATCCTAACTTCTAAGAGCTTGATGTGTCAATCTCAGTACTATTTTTGCAGACATTATATGCAACCTATTTTATATATGTCTGGTTCTGATTCAATAATGCCTGAAGCTGCAAACTAAAGTGAGATGGAGGTCAGTTGACTTTATACATTTCATCTCAATTAAGTCACATTATTTTCCAATAATAGAGGATGAATACTAGATATGATTTTGTTTCCACATCATATTTGTCTTTGTAACACCAAAAGCAAAACAATAAAATTTGAGAAAGCTTTTTACATTATGTGTGGCTATGAAAAAGTTCATTTATGTTTGGTGTTAGTTATGAAATGGTATATAGTCATATTACCCTAATTAGTGGTACTCTGACATCAAACTTTTCAGTTATTACTCCACTTTTTCACTTATGATGTCTATAAGTGCAGCTTCTGATCGGTATATGTAAAGAAACTATAAAGGGTGTGGGAGAAAAATCAATGAAATAAATATTTACAGAGGATTAAGGTCTGTAAATTATGCATCTCCTAAAGAACATAACTTTCCTGTCAAGCATCCTATTGATTTTCTTAGGCTCTTTAACCTTTCTTCCTCTCTGGTGAAAATATTCTCATGAGAAATAGAATATTGCTAAGTTTCAGAGATAACCAAGCCCCCACACTACAGCCTTCTTTGGCTCTCTGTGGCTGTCAAGGAGAACTTGGAAACATGCAAAAAAAGTAGTACTGGGAATACATGTACTGTTCTGAGTACTTTAAGAGTATTCAGTCTTACTGATCCTCCTATCCAAGTATCAAACTTTTTGTATGACCAGTAGTCATAAGACACGATACGTGCTTTGGAGAAGGTGAGAAAGAAAGTTTTGAAAATCATTTACAGATGTGAAAGCCTCCCTAGGGGTATCACTGTTACATCACGGAGTAAATTTGATATGGGAATACATCTGGGGCACAAAGAGCTCTTATAACGTCAGTTGTACAAATAATCTCACTAGTAATAATATTAACATTAACATTGACATTGACATTAACATTAACATTAACATTAATATTATATAATATAATATATCAGCTTCCAGGGGTCGTGTTCTCAAATCTGGCCAATAGCAGACACTTACAGATAAGTAAGAATAGAGTGAATGCGCATTGTATTTTTTAAAATTCCCCTCACCTGCCTATGAACTTTGTCAACCAAATTTAATTTCCATGTATTTAGTAACACTCAAAGGATTTCTCTTTCATGAACTTGCGCAGTTTTTCCTAGCACCAATATAAATTTTTATCAGTCATTATATCCCTGGCAAGGATTGATGAAAGACTCTAGAAAAGAGAGCTTGGGAAGAGTAGTGGCCTAGAAGTCCTTGTCCATACAGAAAGATACGAGCATTTGCACTGTTGGCACAAAGAGCCACCTCTTTCTTCATGTGTTGAACCTGGTTTACTAAGTTCATTGAATTGCCCCTCTTGTTAGAAGAAAGAATGAACAATCAATTTATACCTATGCAATTTTTGCTGGGGGCTTTCCAACATTCATGAACTGTGCTTCTCTATAACACCCTCTTCTTCAGTAATTTCTGTTCTGAGATGAGTCTTGGATAATTTCACTGCTCTTTATACATAAATCATCCCATACCTCTCAACATCCTCACTCAAAATCTTATACATTCTTCTATGTCCAGGTAGATTCCACAGACCTGCCTACATAATGTAACCTGTCATGGGAAATATATTTGAGTGTGGTTACCCATGTCTACCTCAAGAGGCACATCCCGGTAACCTTCCAGTCTGTTCTCTTTTGTCATGAAGGCGAAAATGGTGTTAAACATGATCCAATTTTAGTACACTAGCAATAAATCAACCCTCAATGTATTCTAACATTGGATAAAGCAAGCCCAGAAAAATACTGGGACAAACTTTGGAGAAAGGGTTTTCTCTCCTCACTACCTCTTCCTTTCCCTTTGGAGTCTCATTGATAGCTATTGCTCTGCCTCCTGAACTCCATTCCGAAAAGTCAACTAAAGGCCTGAAAAGCATTCGGAAAAGTCAACTAAAACCCTTGGAACAGAGCCTTGGACTGTATAAATCTGAAAGCTGGGTTTGCTCATTTTCAATTGCTGTGAAATTTCCTTGTCTGACCTTGTATCAAACAGGACATGTCTGGGAAAATTCACAGCCCATGAGTAAGAGGTCTAAGCTTTTTACAGTCAATTGATACAGCTGCTGGTTTCCAAAGGGAGAGTCACAGCATCTAGTCCAGGAGTGATTACATCTACAAGGTCTGCACAATGCAGTTTTGCAGGGTGCCAAAATCCACATATGGGCAGTTTGTGCTTCCATTCATATCTTCTTCTCTGCCAGTGAGACTCCAGAAGTGAATTTATAAATCCCTGCAATCAGTGATATCTAAGCGTATCTTTGATATTTGACTTCCTTAACCAGTGTTTTGAGCTGCCAGGAGGCCAGACAGCCACACCAGCACAGTGCTGTTTGACCTAAAGCCCTGTTTAGAATTGCTATCCTACTTACTACCATTTTGTAGCTTCCACTTCAGAGAAGGTTTGGTTTAAGACAGAGTGTATTAGTTAGAAAAGACAGGTATCTGCTAGGGAGGGCAAGACCTCCCTTTGGAATGGAGAATTCAAACCCCCTCCCTCTGAACTGTTAAAAATTTTGGATATTAAATCAGGTCTCGGGCAAAGATATGGGGATAGGAATAACAGCTCTTTACTAATATGTATAACAAGGCAAACAAACAACAACAACTACAGCATTAATGATAAACAAAACCAGGAACCTCGAGGGGCTTTTGTTTCACAAAGCCCGGAGCAGTCTGGTCTCGGTGCAGGGCTCCAAGAGCACCAAGCTGGAAGGATGGAGAATCCCGGGCTGGTGGGTGGGATGTACCAAAGCTCCGCGGTGGTAACTGGAACAGAAGGGATGTCCTGGCAGGGCCGGGCAGTGCGGGCATACAGCATATTCAAAGCAGTGCAGAAGAAAAGCGGCGACAGTGGAACAGGGCCAGCCCAGCTCCAGCAGGGCAGGAGGAGAGTAAAAAACCATCAAAAATCTTTTTTTTCTGTAACTAAAACAAACTGCAGCACATGGGAGAGGATGAAGTCCCCTCCTTTGTGAGAGCAGCCTGTCCCTACGTCAAGTTTACAGATAACCCTTAGCCAATGAATCTGCATATGTCTACTATTTCCTTTGGCAATACATGACTGAATTTAATGAAGTTTTGAACATGTACCAGAGAAAGAATAAAATTTTCTTTCCAGTTAGGCTCACAGTGAAAACATGTTCCTATTCAGGTTCAGTAGCTAATTAATAGCAGAATATATTTAAATACAGTAAGTTGTACATGCTTTGGAATTCAATGAAACCTAATAAGCAAAATCAGGCTCTTTTATGTAAACTAACCACTTATGGTTAAGCTCTCTTTGTAATGTCTTCACTGCATTGTTCCACAGACAATAAATTGCTCCTTTCAGTGTAGGCAATATTTCTCAACTCTCACATATCATAAATCTTATTTTCTTCTCATTCTGCCAGTTTTATTTTAAACAATTGTACTGAAGTGTGCACCACAATTCACATGCCATATATTACCTCCTATCAACAGCTGCTTCCTACTTTCCACTTTCAGTTTCATATTTATGTACCTTGTCAGCTGGGAAAAAAAATACTTTGAAATCTCTTCCACACTAAGAGCAGATTATATTGGATAATGCTGTCAATAGTACCTTGGGATTTTTGACATGATTTTTATTGACCAACACCAGCACAGTTGTTAGTGATTTTGATAACTAATATTAGATCATATTTCTGAGGTCTAAGGAAACATCTTTACACATTATTACAGAGTGTTTATTTTGAAGTACTGCAATTGCTGCTAAGGGCAACCTGTTACATACTAAGTTGTTTTTAATGGATTATGATGGAATGTTCATGTTTCTTATTTGCATTTCCCTGTTGATTATAATTTAGTAGCTTGATATAGTTTGATATTGACCTGAACAGCATCCAGAAAATTAATTAGACTTACAGAAAAGAACTTCCATTTAAGGTCTTAGCAGGCTTTAGGGAAAAAGTAAAAAAAAAAGTAAAAAATTCCACCTCATAATTGTTCAGAATTATTTTTCAAAAGGCTGCAATTCCCTGTGACATGCATGGAAAAATGATTAAGCCCTCAAAACTAGGGAGCAGCAATGCTCATAATACAGTTATGGAAGAGAAGTCAAGAACTCACTTTTCTTGAACATATGCTCCTCTACTAACCAAAACCACTCTCCTTGGTGCAAGGAGGCAGTGCCTTAGTGGTTAATGCCTTAGGGAGGTCTCACTATTTTTGTGTGTGTTGTACATTTGCTGTAAGGCATAAGCAAGATCATGAGGCAGAAAGGTGGATAGATTGTTTTATTATATCTGCTGAGTTTGTAATCTCATCAGAGAAGGTTATCAGCTTGACCAAGTATTTCCCCTTCATAAACTCACGCTGATTTCTTCAAACCAACTTCTTGTCTCTAACATGTTTGGAACCAGTTACCAGTTCATCATCCTCTTATATTAATGGTACATTTTTCTTACGTGGTCCCATGCAATAGCAAAATACCTGTGCCAGAATTAGTAGCTGTTTGCTAAAACCTGATTTACATATACAGGAAGATCTTGCTTTTGTACAGTTTTTCATCATAACACATTTTGATTTGGTTTGGGTTTTTCTGAGAAGTTGGAGGTTGAGCAACCAATAGAAAAGGAAAAATACACAGATCTAATCAGACAAGTCAGCAGTCAACTGACACCCGCCATTTCAGTGTCCATCTTTTGCCTTACTTGACAGTTACTTCTTTTCACAGAATCCAGCAGAATAGGAGTTGAAACTATGACATTTACTAACAAACAGTTCAATGTGGACCTACAAGTAAAATTCTCATCTTGTTAGCCAGCAGAGAATTTGCATTAAAAAATCTGGCCATTCTTTTTCTACCAAATTCTGTTTGATGGAAATCAGGACTGTAAACAGGTAAATGCCATGAAAATGATTGTGACTTCATATAGATGTAAATGCTATCTGCTCTTCACAATTATTCTTTAAAAAATATGACTTCTTGATATAAAATAGGTAGTTTTCATCTAACTGGGGATAAATTTTATGATCCCACACTTCCACCAAGGTTCAGAATACTCTATAGCTCACTTTTTCTGGTACTTTTAAGTATCATCTTGTAACTGGTTTAGTAATCAACATATCTCCTAAATGTCTGCCAGATTGGTGAATTTAATAATCTGATAGGTCTTTAACACCTCTTTTGGACAAAGATGAAAAAAATGGTCCAAACAACTCTAGATTAGAAGCACTTGGCAATGTATTGCTGTAGTTGAAATGGTGTTCCTTTGAAGTTTCTTCTTCTTTTAACTGTATATCAAACACTAATTTATTGTTTACAAGTCTGCAATTAAAACTCATTATTTTCAGCCATGAAAATAATGAGTGAAGAAACACTGATGCTATTCTTCTGAAAGAACATTTATTAAAAAATTGAACATGTGGCATCACTGATGGAATTTCCTGCCCTTGCCAATCCTGCCACTGTTTAAGTCCAACATTAACCAAATTATTGCCTGATATTATATGAATATTCAATGAATTTTTTCTTTCACTTATGTAAATAGAAGGGAAAAATTAAAAAGTTTTTTTTAATAATTCCCAGAATAATATTTTCCATACTTTTGCCAGGCACCAGTAGCCCTTACAGGGTGCTAGCACAAGTATAAATTGTCTTTGTTGCTCTACTCTTGAATTACTTTTTTTCTAAAACTCTTTTATGATCAAAATTGGATATCACCTTCCAGTATTAGTCTCATAAATGCCTTTATTTTGCTTGTGTGGCAAGGTTTTGTCAGTGGGGAAGGCTGTAGGATTGATGCCTGAGCAGAGATCAGGGACTGCCCCCATGCCAAACCAAGCCTGTTCTACCTGGCTCCAAAATGGACTTCTGGACAAAAAAAAGCAGGAACCATCACTCAAGGTGGTTCTTCCTCTGCGAGAATGTATTGAAGAAAGGGTGAAAATGCTGTGTAACATCTGAGAGAGATATGGACTAAAACAAAAAAAAACAGGGAGAAAACAACCCTGTGGACACCAGCCAGTGGAGAAGGAAGCTCTCCAGACACCAGAGAGATTTCCCTGTAGCGAAAATCATGGGAAGCAGGTTTGTTCCTCGGCAGCTCATGAAGGAGCAGACAGGAGCAGACATCCACAGTGCAGCACATGAGGGAGCCAATGCCAGCAAAGGTGACAGGCCCTGAAGGAAGCTGCAGACTGTGGAGAGCCCACACCAGGCAGGCTTCTATATGCATCTGTGGCCCATGGAAAGAGTCACATGTTAGTCAGGAAATTGCTTCAGAGAGCAATGAAATTGTGAATTTCAGCTGATTTTTGGAGAGACCAAGTTAATGGAATTTTCTGTATTTCCATTTGTATTTAATGCCTCTTTCATTACACTGACTACAGGTGAGAAAATTTAGGTCTACTTTCAGTACTGTGTCTTGTCAGGTATTTATATATACTGATTAGATCTCCCCTGAGCCTTCTCCATACTAAATAATGCCAGCTCACTCAGACTCCTTTTTTTTTTGTGGCAGATGTTCCAGCCCCCAAACCATTTTATAGACAACAACTTCTGGCTCAGTACTGAAGCAGACACGAGCCTGTGTGCAGCTATATCTCTAGTCCAACCTGCTTCTCTTAACAGCAACAGAGCTAACAGAGGTAGCTCTGAAATCAGTGCTGAGTACACGAGGAGATATTTGGCTGTCTGTAGAAGTGGTTTTCTAGCAGCACTGGACAGGTGGCAGGACACAAGCTGAATGGACGCTCGGGCAGGAGGTGCAGAAACTTGGACAGGGTTGCAGTGGGGA
The DNA here is from genome assembly GCA_013397315.1 of Donacobius atricapilla. Taxonomy (NCBI): domain Eukaryota; kingdom Metazoa; phylum Chordata; class Aves; order Passeriformes; family Mimidae; genus Donacobius; species Donacobius atricapilla. Next base: position 1,068,541 of record WBMY01007047.1, on the reverse strand, counting down.
TCACAATGACAGGCTGGATCAGTGAAGCAGGGCTGGAAGCAGGGGTCTCAGGCAGGAATGCAGGGACAAAGCAGGCAGGACATCAGACAGGAACACATGAGGCAGGACAGGTGATGGGATAGGGCAGGACACAGACTACACACGAGGCTCGGAGGTCAGCTGGTGTCCCGCCAAGTGCCCAGCAAGAGGGAGGGTGAGTAATTCAGAATGAGCAAGAGCCAGCGAGGCCAGAAGAGTCAAAAAAGCAGGCTAGAGCCAGGGCAAGAAGTAAAAAGAAAACAGACAAGATCCAGAGCTTGTGACACAGCTGCTTTTATATCCCCTGGCCCCTTCTAAGGCTGCCTGCTGGCAGGAGACCACTGGCCCAACCCAACACTGCCAGCCACTGGCGGAGTCCTTTTGCCACCTGACTGGAGAATCTCTCTGGAGGGTACAATGTCCTTGGTGGTCTCCTATTGACTGCCTATGCCCGGTGAGATATGAAATGGTTGCCAGGTAAAGTGACCCCAGAAACAGAGCCCCCTCCTGTCTTCTCCCAGTTGCCGCCTGCAGGTGGCACAGGTGTAGCTCCTCTCCCACATCCCTCTGACAAAGTGTCGAGACAGATATCAAAATTAAATTGGCTCCTCACACCAACATTTAAAACTCGGTTTAGGGAGCCTCTGAACTTCGAACACAAAGCTCAGAAGTCCATGCCAAGAAGTGCTCATGAAATGCTAATGTCCTTGGGAACTCACCTGGAGACCCTTTTCCCACAATCTGAGTTTCAATAATTAAATTCTCGAAGCTTTCTGAAAAAGAGTTTCTTTGAAGGAGTC
>WBMY01007047.1:1055298-1067684 GCA_013397315.1 Donacobius atricapilla | reverse complement strand
AAAAAAAAAAAAAAAAAGCTAGCCAAAATTATTAGCTGCTTTTAAAAATTTGACCCTCATTTCATGCCCTAGATTTTTAACTATGCTGACAAACCCAGCAAAGCCTGCAAAACTCTGCATATCAAAATAAAATTATTAAATTTATTGTTAATTAAATTCTTCCTTAGCAGAGAACCATCAGAGGCTAATATCCCACATACATCTTACTTTGGCCTCCTGCTGCCATTCTGTACAAGATAAATTTCACCCATCAATGCAATTTTATCAATGACTCTTAATAATCGCATCAGGGCTTTATAAAATTAAACATACAAGCCAAAAGAAAAAAAAGAATATGAATGCCAGCTTGCTTGTAATAGTGAGCATGACAGAACATTTTGCTGTCTTACTGGAGAATCTTGGTCTTTAAAAGGCAATAATGGAAGGGGCTCCCAAAGAGCATATTTTGATACTCAAATTATTGTAAAACTACAGAAAGAATATTAAATTCAGCTAAGAGGGCCATAATCCACGAATTCTCTTTCTAAATATCCAACCTTGAGCATTCCATCAAGTCAAAGACCATAGAATGCTTTATCATTCCCTGTAGATACTCTAATACTGTAAACATTGACATTACTAAAAGAAAAATTAAAAACAGAGATCCACATAAGCATAAAACATCTTTAGTAGATCTGGCAGAGGTGTATATTTTCATCCTCTTTCTAGGGGACTGTTTCACGGGTTTTTCCTCAAGTATGCTCTTATCACACACATCTCTTTTTCACTCACATGTTCAGCCAATGAGCTTCATTCTCTCATTTTCATTTTACAGCCCTGCTCTCATTCACAAAGGAGCTATTTGCTTATTTTCCTGAATTTACAACTACCCAGTCCAGATCTGCTATGCTAAAAATTACTTCTTACTGGCTTCTGATAGTTAGGGGAAAAAAGCCAGGATTTCGTCTCAGTGTAACCCACATGTCCCATTCCACTGTAAAAGGGGAGTTGGGGAGGATTCTTTTTGATAGATTTCTCAGATGGAGATAAAAGTGCAAGCACAGCAATATTATATTGCAGAACTGTTTATTGATAATGAAAGATAAGTGTTCCTACTGAAGGGGGATAGGAAAGGGAGCAGAAAGGGAAGAAGAGAGCTTTCTCTCCCCTGATCGGCTGCCAGATAAAGGCTCCCTGAGGACAGGGCTCCCAGCAGGTGTTCAGCCCCTACAGTATAACATACAGCCCCATATGTATAACATATGTTGAGGCATAAATAAAAATCAGACTGGTCCCTCTCACCAGGCAAGACGGAGTTTCTCTAGCAGGAATCATTTTCACAGCTTACAGATAAATGACATTTTTTAAACTACTTTTGGGTTCAGAGTCTTTTTTGAAAATTCTTTTTCATTCCATTGTCTTCAAAAATGCTCATGTGGAAGTAGGAACTTTACTTGTACCTTTTCTAATCAAATAATATGAACATTTGCTGATCTCTTCAGGTCATGGTTAATTTGTTATCACTATGAATGGAGACAGCATTGCCTTTCTTCTGCACACTCCTGAGATTTACCACATGAGGTATTTTTAAGTATAAATCCCTTAACATCTGCCTTAATTTAGTAGATAAGATCATTAACAGCCATTATATCTAATCAACATCTAATCCTTGTAGAAGGGATTCATTAGCGGGATGAAATGGGAGCAGAAGCCCACTAATGATAAATGTTTATTTTCTTTGAATAAATTTCCACTAGGGAAGATCTAGCAACACTTTAACAACCTCTTCCAGAACAGTGTTGCACTGCATACTGAACGATCACCCTCAAGCAGTAGGTCATTAAGAATGTGCTTCTTGCTTTTACATCTATTAAAAAAAAAAAAAAAGAAAGAAAGAAAAAGAAAAGGAAAAAAAAAAGAAGCCTTACAAAATAGAAAAAAGGGACTTTCAGACAACTTTTACATGCAGCTATAACAACTTCTTAATTTCTTTTGAGTCCTGTGTGCAGTTTTGGGCATCACAATATAAGAAGGACTTAGAATTATTAGAGAATGTCCAAAGGAGGGCTACAAAAATGCTGAGGGGTCTAGAGTGGAAACCACATGAGAAGTGGTTGAGGTCCCTTGTCTTGTTTAGCCTAGAGAAGATGAGAGAGGGGAGGTTTAAGTTGGATATTACAAAAAGGTTCTTCACACAGAGAATAGTTGTGCACTGAAACGTTCCCTAGGGAAGTGGTCATAATGCAAAGCCTGACAGAGTTCTAGAAGCATTTGGACAATGCTCTCAGGCACATGTTGTGACTCTGGGGGTATCATGTGCAGGGCCAGGAGCTGGACTTCAATGACCTTTGTAGGTCCCCTCCAACTCAGGACACTGTGATTCTGTGAAAGGTTTAAGAATAGCTAAGACAACCTTTTGCTTGCTGTGTCATCTGGAATACAATACTCCTCTCTGAATGAAGATTATGTTATTGTATTTTCAGGAACTTTTTGTTGTATGTGGAGATACAGGACTACATACCATAGGACAATGATTCTGAGGTCTGTATTAAAATAAAGGAGAGGGCAGGATTATACAGCTATGAGCTGTCTGTGTCCTCTAAAGTCACCAGGTATATGTTCTGAAATTCCTGTCCTTGAACATCTACCTTTTCAAATTAAATTGTAGATGCCATTCTCTGCTATATTAGAATATAAATCACGGTAACTATATATTAAAGATTTATACGTTAGAATGGAGTAATGTGGGGTCACTCAATGAACACTCATCAAGTAGTAGTACAATAATAAGGCACACTTCTGCCTGCCAGGTTCCCCATATCATTTTCTGCTGTTGTTGTTGTTTTTAGCTATTATTTTAAATTAGCTGAAGAAGAAGGCAAGGCTTAAAACTAGTAGTACTAATAAAGTCTAAATAATTCAATGCTTGCTGAGGACTGGCTTTATTTCAAGCTATTCTTCTCCTGATCATGGTTGTTTTGTTTTTTTGTTTTTTTTTTTTTGCCAAGACAGTAGTTGCAACAATCATAAATTTAAAAGTAGCTCCAAATTATTTAAAAGTTTTCACTGTAGAAAAAGAATTTGCTTACTCCTCAGATTGTAATCTACAGATGGTTAAGCATTTATTTCTCTTACATTGTAATATTCTGTGTTTCTGGAAACAAGTGTGGAAATTACTCCTGCACTTTAGCCACTTGTAGAAGCACTCTTCTGCAAAGTCTCTATCCATCCTTTGGGTGAACAGAGAGAACGTGAACATTAAACATATCTTGATTATGTAAGTGAATCTAAATATTCATGACCTTTGCATTCCTAACCTCAAAGATACACTTGGACACTGCTGTCTTTCTGTTTCTGGGCTGTGGTTAATGTTTCCATCAAGTTACATTGATTAAAACTCCTACACATCACTGAATTTAGGGTCTGGAATCTGAGTCTAGTACTGATCAATTCTCCAAAAGAGTCCGTGTCTCAGGGCTACAGAACAAACCTCTGAGTCCCTCTTTCTAACCCCATCAGTGCACAACTTCAGTGCTATTCTACCAGCACCAAATCCATATCTCCTTAGCTTGGAGAGGTGCATGTTTTGGAGGATTACATCAAAGTCCTTACAGAAGTCCAGTTGTTTATGTTTTGAAATCAAGGGCAGGCCTAGCATGTCTGATCTATATTTTGTCATGAAAGCAGCCTGTCCAAGAAGGTTATCTCAAAACAAGATTCCTGATCACCTTCCTTCCACACCCTGTCAATACAAGGCCTTACAGTGTTGCTGGAGGCTCACAAAAAATTGAGACACTCTGCACTGAGCATGATCAAGTGAGTTCCAAGGAAGAGGAGCAACAAAGGCCCTTTTATGAGTAGACAAAAGGGCCTAAAAATGGCCTTGACACTCTGGAGAGTGCTATAGACTCTACCTTTGGCTCAAATCTTGTCAAATTAACCCCTTGAGGAAAGCGATTGCCTGAACTTTGACAAATTTTATTTCACCTTCAGGATTTTGAGAGTTCATAAAAGTAAATTAATCTGGAAATCTGAAAACACCTCATAATTCTGCCATGAGATATAAAATTGAGATGTGCGTTTAATATTTGCCCTTCATATTTGTCTTTGACATAATTTTAATCTTCCAACACGCCTCATTCTCTTTGCTTATCTCTGTCTTGCTATAGTTGTTGAAATCTAAAATCCATACAGAAGTTTCATTAATGTGAAGTTTGACACACTCTGAGAAGCCCCATCAGTATGGGGGGATATTTTATTAATCTCCTTTTTTCAGCTGAGATAACACTCAACAAACAAGATGAGCAGAAACAGAGATAATTGTGGCAGTTTATATGTACAGTTTAGCATAGGACTTAACACCAAGGTGGGGAAACTTCACACAATCAGTTTGGGATCGTAGTATTGTTTGGTCCTTTTCACTGCACCTCATTTCATCCCAATCCATGTCATTCTATTCACTCCATTTCCAAATTTTCTTTTTGTTTTTAACTGGCATTTGATTGCATCGTATGTCTGTTCCAGTGTGTTTCACTTTGTTCTCTGATTTCATTTCCTTTCTTGAAAGGAAAATCTTAAGGAAATGAAAGGAAATGAGATCTTGTGAAGTCAATGAGGATCAATTCACCAAGGTTTGTTCCCTTTCCCTGCACTTCATGTCATCCCATTGTCTTTTGATTGTTTTCACTTTGGTTAGGCTTTTTTTTTTTCTTTTAGCATTTCAATTCATCAATTACTTTCCCTGTCTTTTCCTTTGACTTTCTCACCTGATTTCAAGACTGCAATGGCTTTTGGTAAGTTTTGGTCCTTTTGACTGCACTTGATTTCATCCCAATCCATTTGCTTGTAGTCACTACATATGCAAAGTTTCTTTTTTTTTTTTTCAATTTCATTTTATTTTATCAGATATCCTTTCCAGAAAGGTTGTTACACTTTCTCTTCTAATTTCAAGATATAATTTTCTTTTTTATGAAAGGAAAGGAAATGAAATCTTGCAAATTCAATGAGGATCAACTGAACAAGGTTTGGCTCATTTCCCTGCACTTCAGGTCATCCCATTGCCTTTTGGTTGTTTTTACTTTGGAGTAATTGGGTGTTTCTATAAACATTTCAGTTCATAAGTAAGTACTCCTGTCTTTCTTTTGACTTTGTTCCCTGATTCCAAAATTTCAATGAGTATAATTTTGTGAAGTTTCAGTCCTTTTGACTGCTCTCCATTTCATCCCTATCCTTTTGCTTGTAGTCACTCCATTTGCAAATTCTTTTTTTTTTCAGTTGCATTTTCCTTTCCACAAGTCCATTTTCCTTTCCACAAGTCCATTTCTCTGCACGTCAGGTCATCCCATTGCCTTTGTAAGGTTTTCACTTGGGTCAGGCTTTTTAAATTTTTTTTTTAAACATTTCAGTTTTTGAAATACTTATGTCTTCTCATTTGACTTGGTTCCCTGATTTCAAGATTTCAATTAGTATAATTTTGGCAAGGTTAGGTCCACCTTGTTTCCAGTCCTAATCCATTTGGTTGTAGTCACTCAATTTGCAAATTTTCTTTTTTTTTTTCAATTGTATTTTATTTTATCATATCTCCTTTCCAGAGTGGTTGTTACACCTAATTTTCTGATTTCAAGATTTCATTCTCTTTCTTGAAAGGAAAATCTTCATTTCATGAAAGGAAATGATATCTTCCAAATTCAATGAGGTTTAATTTGGTAAGGTTTGGTCCATTCACCTGCACTTCCTGTCATCCCACTGCCTTTTGATTATTTTCATTTCAGTTAGGTTATTTTCACTTCAGTTAGGCTTTTTTTTTTTAAGCATTTCAATTCATAAATAAGTACTGCTGTCTTTTCATTTGACTTCATTCCCTGATTCCAATGAATATAATTTTGTGAAGTTTTGGTCCTTTTCACTGCACCTCATTTCATCCCTATCCTTTTGCTTGTGGTCACTTGATTCACAAACTTTTTTTTCAGTTGCATTTTTTTAATCATATATCCTTTCCAATCAGAAAATTGTTTTCTGATTTCAAGATTTCATTTCCTTTCATGAAAGGAATGAAGATCAATTCACCAAGGTTTGGTCTTTTTTTTTTTACTTCATGGTACCCCATGATATACTTTTCTCTTCATTTTGTCACCTTTTTTTTTTTTTTTTCATTTTTAAAGCACCTCATTTCCTTTGGTAATGTTCCTGTTTCTTCTTTTCCCTTTTTTCCCTTACTTGGCATCTCAATGAATATAGTTTTTACAGATTTTGGTCCTTTTCCTTGGACATTTCTACCTGGTGCATTTCATTTAATTCACTTCATTTCCAAATTTTCCTTTTTTTCTCTTGCATTTGATTTCATCATATTTTCTTTCCACTTTTTTATCTTTTTTTTTCCTGATTTTTAAGTATTTCCTTTCATGAAATGTAATTTTTTTTATCATGAAATGAATTTAAATTCTGCTAGTGTTTTTAGTTTAAGGAGGGGAGATGAAGGAGATTAAATTTAAGTAAATATTTTCTCTGCAGACAAATCCTAGATGACCAAGTTTTTCTGGAGCAATTCTTATCTATGAAACAGAGTTTTCCTAAGGAGAGCTATGTTATGCCTTTAGCTCTCAAACCAGAGCATTGAGTGACCTCCTGGCAACCCTCCATTTCCTTAAGAGGGCCTATGGGGGAGTCAGAGAGAGACTCTTTGTCAGAATCTGTAGTGATAGAACAAGGAGTAATATGTTGCTCATAGTGAAAGACTTGAAGCTTGTTCATAGTGAAAGAGTAGAAGCTGTAGACAGCAATGAGATCTACTCTCATTCTCCTCTTCCCCAGAATGAGCAGAAGAACTGACCTCAGCCACTCCTCCTGTGCCTTCCCCCCCAGGTCCTCACCGTCTTTCTGGCCCTCTTTTGGATGCTCTCTAATATTTTAATATCTTTTTTTATATGTTTAATAGTATAAATAAACCACACCAATTTGTCAGTTGGGCTCAGTTTCAGAGACAAGTTCTGGGCAAATATAATTTATTCACATAAAACACAGATACTAAGAATGCATGAAAGAGGATGGTGAATGAGCTGACAGGCTGTTCAGATGCATTTCTTCAACTAAAATAGCCATAGTTCATCCACTATGGTTTCCTCCTTCTACAAAGAACAAGAAGCATGGAAACCTGTGCTTCCTATGTTCAGAACTGAGAGGGGACACCTGTGTCCTATGCTATCACATCTAGCACTTCCAGCATCAGTGTACCTAGAAGGTTCAGCTGAGACCATTGCACAATTCACGATTTGGGAGCCATCTTCCCTGCACACATCTGGAGGGAAATTACACACTTGGGACTTTTGAGAAACAGCAGGACTGCCTAGAAAGCACCTCTGAGGCAGAACAGCTGCAAGCTGGCCACCTGGTACTAAAATAATCAGCATATTTTTCTACAGGGCCTGGTGTGCTTAGCATATTTGAAATGTGCACGTCAGCTCAATCCATGAAACTGTCATTCACAGCCTTGACTTTACAATATTTAACACTTTTTGGACAGGAGTAAATTCTTTCTGCAGTACAGTTTGCACTCACCAGGATTTATGGTATGCAATGATTAATTACTGCAATTCACATCCCATAGTCCTGCTTCCCACCTGAACAGATCCATGTTGCTATTACTGGCTGTGTATGCTCAAATGATCAGATTCTGTGCTCTGACGCATAGGCCAGCTGTTTCAGGACGCCTTGCACAAAAAAACACTCCACCCAAACAAAGCTCCTTATATTTCCAACACAGAGATTCAAAATCCAGACTGACTGTGGAAAGGGACCACAGGCTGTTCTGACCCTCAAACTGTGCTTGAGAGCTGCTTGAGTGAGATGACCCTCAGCAAAGCCATGCCAGGCAAACAGAACATAAAGATATCATGCAAACCTTGTGCACTTTCAATGCTACTGCGTTAGTATAGGTGCAACCTTTTCATGCTTCAGTAGACATTTGGTGAACTGTAGTCACAGGCAATCCATCCCTTCAGATTAAAATATACACATACACATACATATATATGTACATGCACACTTTAATGTGTACAGCTTAATCCCCCCCTCTGGTAATTGACTACTTAAAAAGAGTCAGAACTTGTTTACCTCATTACAAGGTTTCTATAAGTGATAGATATACCTGGCAGAAGGGCACACCACTTCTTAATGACATCACTTTCTTCATCTAGTGGCTGATTCCCGTTGTACTTACACTGCATACCAGCAGCTGACTGTCAATGCCATTTTGCACTGCCAACAAGAAAACATGGAGATATTGACAATGGTGTGGTTTGAGAGCAAGCCAGTACTCCACCCATTTATAATGTGAGCAAGATAGAGTTTATTCACACATAACTTACATCAGATCAGAAATATATCATACCCCAAAACCTTTATCTACATTTTATTAAAATTAATAATGGTACAGAGATTAACAATGAAAACACCAAGTTTTATAATGAAGAAGGGTGTACATTTGCAACATAATTTAACCTGTAATCTAAACTAGGTTTTAAATTGGTTTTTGACTTACAATTTTATTTTTTCTGTCATCTTGATTCTGAAGAGACCTGGGCCCCTTAAATTTCTCATTTTGTGATACATCTGAGGATGTCCTTAATAAACCATTTTCTCAATATATTTAAAATGTCAAATGTTAATCAGATCTTCAATCTCAAGAAATGTACTAGAGCATTTTAATCCTGGAAGAATCTCCTAATTCTTACTGAGACAGTAAATTTTATTACCAAGCAGATTAAAGTAACACGTTGTTGTCCTGTGTTCTGTTCTTCTGCCTTAGATTTAAATCTTCAGTGAAAAGAATATAGAAGTTACAGATTCCTAATTGAAGAATTTGTCTCTTAACATATCATCTGCTATTCTAACTAAAAAGGGGGAAAAAAAAGGGTTTTTTATGTAAGGGCAAGGGATTTAAGGCAGCAGTCCCTTTTTATCACAGCACAAACCTGCAGTTGTTGACATAACTCTTGATCACTCTACAAAATTGTACTTCCAGTAAAGGTGCAAGAGTTGAAGGCTGACATTTTTAACCCTGAATCGTTAGATGCTTTCTTTACTAGCATTTTACTTGACTGCTTTTAATTCTACAGAGTTGATATATGATAGTGGAGTCTCAATACATTTCACCCTGAATGGACAGAGATGCTGTCAAGTCCTATCATCTTTAGAATGAAGGCAGAAGATCCCGGCACAATTCACTGCTAATTAAATTTTACTCTCCATTGAACATTCTGCTGAAGTTCATAGCTGCTGGCCGCAGAGGAGGCTGTGGTGCTACCCCTGATGTATCTAGTTGCCCTTCCACATTTCTGTAACTACCCTGGCATCTTATCACCTCATCAAAGCACCAAGCTCCCTTCTTAACACCCTAAGGAAAAAAACAGACATGCTGTGTGTTGCTCCTGGAACTAGATAAATGGTGAACCTTTCTAAATCCAGGATTTAGTTGTTTTAAATTATGGATGATGACAGAATCCAAGAGAACAAGCATACAATATTAAAGATTTACACAGCTCCCCCAACTGCTATAAACAGATGTTCAAAAACTGTATTATGTTATACTTCTTTAAACTAAAGTAATATATTTCCTGTTTAAAGAGGGCAACTGTAAGCTTACTGCTTTTTAGACAGAACATTTATTATTAAACAAATAGCAATTTGTGCAGGTTATGACAGTATCACCTCCTCATATGTGGAAGGAGGGGACAATTAAACATTGACGAAGGCTTCTTAGTCAATAACCCCCAACCTTCTCTGCTCTGATACCTGTGGTACTAAATAAGAAGGTGTTTGTGACTCTTATGTTGTTATTCATGTTCTCACCATTATAATGTGCACACCCGTTTTGACTCCATATTTAGGCTGTACTTTCTTCATGGCAGAAAAAGTTGAAGTTACAAATTTTGTGCAGAACCCTTTACAAAGTGACACCAGATTCTCAGGGTAATTACATGCGACAAGTCACCATGAAGAATTGTTCCCCACAAGAAATAAGCTGATGTGATCCTTGCCCACGAACATAAAGGAGCATATGAGCAGTAAGTCACAGCTTGTAGGTCAAGATGAGATTTAAAGGACCTCTGGAGATCATCAGGATCAGCTAGAGCAGGTTGATGAGGACCGTATCCAGTCAAGTTTTGAATACTTCCTCTGACGGAGACTCCACAACCTTCCTGGGCAGTATGTTCCAGTGTCTGATTACATGCACTCTAAAAACTTTTTATCCTAAGCTTAAATGATATTTCCTGTATTTCAGCTTGTGTTCATCATCTCTTGTCCTGTCACTGGACAGATTCCTGACTAATCTGTGCTTGCATCAGACTTTCCCATGGGAGGAATGGGAAATCAAATCCAATGCAATTGCTTACCAGCTGCTGACTGAGGCCAGACACAGATGCCCCCAGAGACTGTGGGTTTGTGAAAATGAATCACATGAGGAAAAGAAGGTATTGCATGTCCTTTGTCTCAAAGTTCTCTGACCAATTCAGCAGCAGTGCCACATTTTCTGCGATCTTCCTTGTACTACTGTTCTGCCTGCAGGAATCCTGTTTGTTGCCCTTCATGTCCCTTGCCAGATTAAACTGACTTTCCTAAGTCCATCTCTGCACACTGAAAAAGTCTCTCTGTTTATCCTGGGGCACTTGTCCTGCCCCTCTTGTACACCTTCTTTTTATACTCCAGTTTTGCCACGAGTTCCTTGTCCATCACAGGAGGTCCAGCCGCCTTTGCATGACCTCCTACTAAAGCAAATCAGCAAGTCTTAAACTTGGAGGAGGTGATCACTGAAGATGAACGGACTGTCTGATCTTCCCCTCCTCACCTCTCTAGGGCAGTAACCCATGATAGTCTTCCAAGCAATTCTCTGAACAGACCAAAATCTGTTCTTCTGAGGTGTACAGTTGTGATCCTGTCATTTCCCAGTCTCTCTCAGGATCCCACATGGTCACAGCAGTCAAATCTGCCCCCAGCCTTCACATCCCAACCAGTTCTTCCTTGTCTGTAAACACAGAAATCTTTTGAGATAAAAACACAGCAAATAAGCAAATTAATCTCCTACAGAGGCAGACAATAGCTCCAGGCAGAGTCTGAAGAGATTTATATTCTGCATGAATCTGGCACAGAGAATCTACAATGTAATATACATGTAGTTATAATCCTTTCCTGGATTCTGGTAAAAGGATAAATTGCTATTTACAACAAAAAAAGTATTACAGGATAGTGTTTACTGAAATATGAACCATAGCGCTTCTGGCATGCCTTCTGGACTTGATAACCCTGTAACACTGTTAAGTGACTAAGAAATTGCTAAGAAATCATCTAGGACAAAAGTACTCCTCCATTTTTTTTCTCCTCATTTCAATTTGAGTAGTTTGTCCAAGGTTTTAGGCAAGGAGATAGAAAAAAACCTCAAAATCTAATTATGGGGTCTATTTCCATGTCCAGTCAATGGAGTAATCAATAATACAGACACAGATTTTAGACTAGAATTAAGTTCAGTGTTTTGAGAAACATCTTTCACAATCTGAACTTGACATAACATTTTTGTTCATGGAAAACTGTTTCACTGTAGCATCATTTTAAAACAACTGAAGCAAATTTTCACGTTTTCTTATCAAAAGTTTTAAAGTAATTAGTCTTGAAAACCTAAATAGTTCTGACATTGTAAAAGATTATTCATTGTAAGCAAAAGAAAACATTTCCCACAGATAAAACCAAAAATACCATTAACAGAGAGATTTTGTCAGCTGATGTTGAAAACATGATCATTTTGGCATAAGGGTAAAGAAACATATATGGATTAGTTATATGTTCCCAAGATCACTATGATCAGCTTGTTCAACAGAAGCAAACGCTGGTCTCACTTGGCAGCTTCTCCCCTGTTGATGGTGGTTCTCCATATTGTCACAAATTAAGATTCTCAGCATAGTACACATGGTAATAATAGGCTTGCATATTTTCCTATGAGAAATGCAAAAGTGCAGACTGGCAAAGTGTTAGCAAAGATAGGTTATGATGGCTTAGATTTTTAATCTATCAAAATATAATGAGTATATTGGTGAAAACAAATGCTGGAAAGGTTGCAATTCTGTAAATCTTACCTAATACTTTGTTATTATTCTCATGTCTATTGTGTGCCTTTCTTCACATGCTTTATAACAAGAAACTAGACACAGACCTTTTCTTAAGACCCTGAAGAAGTTGATTGGGATCTTGTCTCTTGGCACATCAGAGAAAATAATGTAGCATATCACCATTTTGGTTACAAGAAGGGAAAAACCAGAATCCCAGCTCAGTGGCTCTTTGACAGTTTCTTTCAAAGAAATTTGTGGAAAGAACTTCATTGTGGGGGGTTAGATTTGGGGTTTTGTGGGGTTTTTTTTTTT
>WBMY01007047.1:1008522-1055173 GCA_013397315.1 Donacobius atricapilla | reverse complement strand
AAAAAAAAAAAGAGAGAGGGAGATACCGCCAGGTTTTGGACAGATAAAGGACAGGGCTGGGCGCAGCTTTTCTTTTCTTGCTCTCGGCATCGGAGAGAGAAAGGTCATGCCACTCTTGCTGCAGGAAGAGTTTTTCACTGCAATCACCAGGTCCGGTCCTGAGGAAATCTCCCATCATCTCCTCGTGTGCCCAGGAACTCTGAGCTCTCCTCCTCCTGCCCTGCTGGGCTGAGCCGGCCCTGTCCCACCGCCGCCGCTTTCCTTCGGCACCGCTTTGGATGCGCTGTATGCCCGCACTGCCCAGCCCTGCTGGGACATCCCTGCCCTTCCAGCTACCACCGCGGAGCTTTGGTACATCCCACCCACCAGCCCGGGATTCTCCACCATTCCAGCTTGGTGCTCTCGGAGCCCTGCAGTGAGACCGGACTGCCCCAGGCGTTGTGAAACAAAAGCCCCCTCGAGGTTCCTGGTTTTGTTTATCATTAATGCTGTAGTTGTTGTTGTTTGTTTGCCTTGTTATACATATTAGTAAACAGCTGTTATTCCTATCCCCATATCCTTGTCAGAGAGCTGATTTAATATCAAAGTTTTAATAATTCGGAGGGAGGGGGTTTGAATTCTCCATTCCAAAGGGAGGTCTTGCCTTCCCTAGCAGACACCTGTCTTTTCTAACCAAGACACTTATGCAAGAAGAAAAATACCTTAAGTGACTATAAAACCTTAGATAACTTTGATGTTTGAGAAATAAAAGCTAACATAAAATTCTCCTCTAGGTTTCTACAGTTGTCACAAAAAATCTTTGACTCACCCCCTCACGGTGATGTAGAACATGAAGGGGCATAATATTATGTAGCGCACTTATAAGGCTTGAGAAGCTAATTTTTGAACACAATTCCAGGTGCTTGGAAAAGAGAAACTGTCTAGAATTGCTATTATTATTGTTGTTGTTATTACTATTAATATTTTGATGATTATCCAAATCAGTTAGTTTGTAAAAAAAATAATTAGCCTTTTTTTTTTTAGATCATTACAGAAGGATAAAAAAGGGCAACAAGATAATAAAAGTCAGATGACCAGAATGTTGGTACATTCACATGCTTTAGTCAGTTAAAACCTCTGATCACAATCACTCACCTGTTTTCCTGGTAATTAGTGACATTTCCATTAAGTATGAGAAGATGTGAGTACTGAGGGAACATTGTATGGATAAAATGGCTTTTATGCACAAGTTAATTCTAAGAATACTTTAAAATGTTTAGCACTAGATGCCTTTACTCCTCACCTCTGAGATATGTTTTTCTGTGGCTGTCTCCTGACTTTTGCCATCAAAGGACATCATTAATCACCATTAAAAGTCTGCAACTTACCTAAGGCAGTAGAGCTGAGGCCTTGGGGCATGACATAAATATCAATCAACAAGATGCTTTAGCATCATAAGATTGACACTGTACAGTGTTCAAGTCTTATGAAGAAGCCTCTGATTTTGGAAGTAGAAGACTTTGTTCATCTCATTGAATGCACAAGATGAAGGGAATACAGTTTCCATTTACGAGTAAGCAGGTATCTGCAACATAAAACATGTAGTATTGGTCATGGGAAAAAGTGAACTTACACACAACAGATGAAAAACTTTTTTGATGGGAAAATAGCTTCTCCTTTGTTTTTCACGTTGGTGATATATCACTACAGGCCCATAAAAACAGGCTTTTGCCCCACAGCTTCCTACTTCCTGGCTTTCTGGTTCCAAATGCTTGAAATGAAAGCACTGCACTCTTCATAGATATGTAACTAATTAAAACAAACAAACAAAGAAAAATGAAACAAAAATGAACCCCAAACCAACAAATGAATAAACAAAAGAAACCAGAAAACAAACAAACAAACAAACAAAACCACTCCACAACCAGCTTTATTCTGCTTTAAATCCTCCCAGAGGCTGAGTATTCCTAATTTCCATTCATGCCAATGGTACTCAAAGTGAATTCAATTTTTGCAACCAAGTAGTCCATGACAAAATGTCAACAGCATCTCTGATACTACATATTCAAAAGGACTGACTCCAGAGAGATCATTAATGCTGACACACAGAGCCAGCAATTGGCTTGCGCACCTCCAAATGTTCATTTTGGCTATATCAATCACCACGTGATGAAGTCCTTTTGCAGGAAATGTTTCTGGAAGTCAGATTTCCCAGCTAATTATTCAAGGGACATCAGACACAAAATTGGCCAGGTTTAGAATTAAACCACAGAGCTGATGGTCTTTTCTTAACGTGGTCAAAAATGTACATTCATCGCACACCACCTACTGTTCAAAGTTTGTGTCAAAAGCTAGGTTCTTCCCAGAGAAAATGGCATTAGTCCAAAAATCTCTCACTAAGCAGACACCAAGGGAGAATGCACAGACAAAAATTATATGATGACTGTTTAAGATCAATAATGGAGAAGATTTTCTCTCATCTGAAAAATATTTGTCAGATTAGGAGGATCTATCTTCATTCTCCAAACATAGTCTTTTTAAAATGTCATTAAAAAGCTGAGATGGATTTTTCAACCCCAAAATAACCTAGGAATTCAATACATTGGTGTCCTAGCTTTGTCCAGGATGGGGTTAATTTTTTACAGGTGCTAACTGCAGAGCTATAGATTTGGTCTGTCTTTGGCCCAATGATTGTGTGATTTGCCCAAGTAGGCAATCCAAGTAACCCCAAGTAGGCAACCCCAAGTAGGCAAACCTAGAAGAGCAGCTCGGATAACATGCAGGGTTTGTGTCTCTTACTTGCCAGTAGGAGACCTAGCTGTAGATACAGTCAATGTTGCATTAAATCCATTTTGTGGAACTACTGCTTAAATCATCAAGGTCTTCCGACTTTACGAGAAGAAAATGGAAATTTCAAAAAGAGGCTAGATAAAAGAAGCACACCAACTCACACATAGCCAAATCTGCTGTAGACAGAGCAGGCTCTATTTTTAACATGAACTACCTGGTCAGGATGACAACTTTGTAGAAATCTGAAGTTTGCTTTGCTTGTTAACTTATTAAACTACAACATTTTCCATTAGGCCTAGGAGTACAGAGGAAGTAACACTTTTTTTTTTTCCCTACAAAAGATTAAGTCTTTTGAAGGGATGACCTCTTCAAAACTTAGGGCAAATGTGGGTGTTTTCATCTCCTACCTTTCTTGCACACTAAACTGTCTTGTTAAATGCAGTATTTCTTCTTAATAGTCTTAGCTGATTGTTTAAAACAAGTTTCTTTCATTTTGATTTGGAGTATTCAGACTATGTACCCAAGAATACTATTTTTGGAATCTTTTGTTATTGCAGATAGTTGATTTCATAGAGAAATTGTCACATTTTAAACCACAAACCAGTGTAGAGTTTTGTTTGTCTCTGTTGCTAAATATAACTTAGCTCTCCAGAGATAAAATAGAGATTCATTAAGCTGCTGCATGCTTTTATCCATTCTCATGGTCCTGAAAGATTTCTCATTTATTAAAAAGAAAACATGGCTAATTGTTAATTAGAAAGTGCATATGAATGTGATAAGATTTAATTAACTCAAACAAATACAATTCAAATCTTTAATAAAAAGATTTCGTTTCTCTCTTCTTTCTTTTTATTTTTCTCTGTGGGAAAAGAAGTTCTAAGGTTGCAAAAGTCCTATTTAATGCCCCTGTTACCCTGCGCAATTTGACCCTTTTTAATAAATTCCCTCAAAACAGGCAAAAAGAAAAAAGTAAAAAGAATCTCACAATGTTTAAAGATCTTTGAAGTCTGTACTTCAAACTTTGCTGGAAAACTTTAATTGAAAGAGTTCTCCATCAGAAAATGCCCTTTCAATAAAAGTGCCTGTTTTGGTCCTGATAGAGTTAAGGTTCTTCATAGTAGCTACTATGGGTCTATGTTCTGGAGTTGTGTCCAAAACCAGCACTGGTTACACAGGGGTGGTTTCACTATTGCTGAGCAGTGCTCACACAGAGCCAAGGCCTTTGGAGTTTCTCACCCCCCTCACCAGTGAGGGGGCTGGGGGTGCACAAGGAGATGGGAAGGGACATAGCCAAAATAACTGACCCCAGCTGACCTAAGGGCTGTTCCAGATCGTAAGGTGTCATGCTCAGCAGGGAACTGCAGGGAAGAAGGAAGAGGAGGTTATTCAAAGCGATGGCATTTGCCTTCCTAGGTGACTGTTATGCACTGTGGAGTCTTTCTGTCCTGGAGATGGCTGAACGTCTGCTCGTCCATGGGGAGTGGCAAATTAATTCCTTGCCTTGTTCTGATTGCTTGCATAGTTTTAGTCTTCCCGATTAATTTGTCTTTGTCTCAATCTATGAGTCTTCCCACTTTTACCCTTACAATTCTTTCTCCCATCCCACCAGGAGAGAATGAACAAGTGATTTTGTGGGGATGAGTTGTCAGCTGAGATTAAACCACACAAACAAGAGAAGTATGTAATGAGAAAAGCAAGTCAAAATTTATGAAAAAAAAAAAACACAACTTTGTACCAAGAAAAAAGCTGGAAATCTACTTTTTGTATAAAATGTTGTTTTTCAATTTGATTTTTCTTTATATTAGCTTTGTTATGTACATTATGTTCTGACTCAGCAGCAGTCATGTTACACTGTCAAGTCAAGTTGGCATCACTTACAGTCTGTTCCCATTGACTTCTGTATATTCAGGAATATGAAGGACCAGGATGGAAGATAAAGCAGAGTAGATAATAGGATCCTACTATTTGGGGCATAAAGCTACATTTCTGGTAAATTTAGTTTTGAATGTGTGGATACAACCTAGCTAATAGAATCAAAAATTAAGAAAAATTGCCTAAAAAATAAGGGCTCAACTTTTATGTTTATAGTTCAGTGTAAATTTTTGCTTAAATAAACTTTTATGAAATCTGAAATTCAGCAAAAATGTATATTAATTTTCCATAAAAATGAAAGTGCAAGAAAGATTTCAGATTGATAGATGTAATGAAAATTCTCTCTGTCTCACAAGTTTCATATAAAAATTACCAATTCCTCTTGGCAAACCTCAGATGATACACTAGGAGAGGGCATATATTTTCTCTGCAGCAGAGCTCCTGAAAAATAATTACATTGGAAAGATTTACTGGAAAGTCTCTTAAGCTCTTTCGTGTTTCTTTGTCATGGAAAGTTCTGTTGGCAAAACCTATGTTGTATCAGATTTGCCTATATCTATCACTTCATAATTGCATAATTAGATTTTCAGCTAAAATTTGGAAGTAAATATTGTGCTCAACAATGTGTTTGGATAGATTCTATAACCCAAATATGTAAAGTGACTGTGTATGTCATCATGTATATACATATTTTAATAAGCTTGTTGTAATATTTATCAAAATAAATGCAAAATTAAGACTCTGAAAAGGTCTCAAGAATTAGTATGTGCGAAGCAGTCCCACGAGGATGTGTGCTGTTTTACAGTACATGCTGGGGAAGAAAAACAAGTCTATCATTTCAAACAGCCCTTGAGAAAAGCATCAATCCTAGAAGCAGTTCTGAGATCTGCAGGGTATGTAAATAATGTACCCAGAAGAATAAATTTTTTCCAGGTCATTTCCAGAGACAGGAAAAAAACTCATTCATGTACCAAAACCAATAAATATCAGGCGGAAAATAAAGAGTAACACAAGATAAAATTTAGATTGGACCTTTTAGCATTTTCCATGAAGAGGGGAGGCATAAAAACCCCAATATTATGGCCTGCAAACTGTAGTAAATGTCCATTTTCAGATTGCTTTCTTGAAAATTAAACTAGGTGTTACTTGAAGGCTTGATGACAGAACGCAGCTTTTGCAACACAACTCATCAGGAGAGCACTCAGGTGCTTTTAGATATGCACTATCACATAGCCTCAACATCCTACTGGTAGAGAAAATAAGACAGGAAGATGAGTCCTATACAGATCTTATCATCCCCTTCGAGGTCCTCATCAATGCCTTTGTAATGAGAGGCTGTCCTTTCCATTTAGCTGAAATACCTTACATTCATAATTTTAGCCCTACTGTGATTAGTATTGTGCTCATGTCAGGATATCAGCTGCAAAACTGGGAAGAATGGTAAAGCATCCAGTGAAACTCTCTCTCCATCTCATACTCTCTTAAAAAAAATCTTGCAAACCTTCATAAATTATACTATAACCCAGAATTTAACTGCATGAAGAAATATATTCCCTACTCAACATTTTTCATGTCTAGAAAAGCTATGCTGCATTGCTACCTTAATAAGCAGTGTGACTTTGAACACCATAATACACAACATCTGTGTCCACTCCCAATGTGACCAATAAGAACTAATTTTCCACAGCCAGGATAAATTATCATCTTCAAGGATGAAAGCATCTGTCTCCATGATGTATAAACATGTCTTCCCCTTTGGCCTAAGAGAGGATTCATCTAAGCAAGGGAGCAGCAATAGGGGCATTAGAGCAAAGTTACCCCTTGTGGGAAACCAGCTGTTAGCTATTTATCTTCGTGTGGCCAAGGAGCCTTTATCCAAGATACAGCTGTTCCTTTCTTTCCTCGTTATTAGCTATACCTGCCTCAAGCAGATGAGTATGATTGTTAAATGCTTTTCTCAGTATTTAAAGTTTTAGACCTGGTCCTAGTATTCCCTTATTCTCATTGGTAGTAGGTTAAAGATGCTACCAATTTATCTTTGTGGTAAAAAAGAGACAGGCTTATTTTTATTTTCATAGGCATGAATGAATAAAATATCTCTTGTTTTTTAGGTTACTACAAATCCAGGCAAGATACCTATTTTCTTTCATCCAACCACGAATTCTTAATGCAGCTGTAACATTATATGACCTCAAAATTTTTAATAGAACTGAAATTTCCCAAAGGAAACATGTACTCCTAAGCATATGTCATATGCGTCTTCCTCTGTATGTAAGACTCATACAAACATTTCATGGCAAATTACACTAACTACAACAACATTTTTCCCTTCAGCTGACAGCATTGGGTTCTGGAAGCACAAAGTCACACAATAGTGTGTTTTCCACTCACCCATATGCAACTGTATACTGAATATGTAAAGTCTTCACCTTTGCTTCCTGTCCTACCCTTCCTAAGTCCACACACTTCTGCTCTGCATGCTCATGTAACACAGCAAGATTATTTACAGAAGCACTGGAGAGCACCACACCAGAACTGAAGTTTGTACAATTTTTCAGGCGTAATACAAACATGCAGGAAAATATTACAAACTATACAGATAACACTTCGGAGCAAAGAACAGGCAGAGGTGTGAATGGATCACAGGTGTCCCAAATTCTCACTCAGTGCCCTTTTTGCTCATAAATTATTGATTCACATTTGTTGTAACATTTATATCTTAAGCCACCAAAACATGTTTGGAAATGTTTGTCTAGCAGATTCATCTTCAAAATGGCACAACACACACTGATCCATTTGCTGAGGTTTGGACTTTGCCTCCTCATCTGATCAGCATCTGCACAGCGTCTGAAGTTCCATCCGACAGACATAAAGGTTGATGAGTCCATTGAGAGTAAGCACCAAGGCAGTCAGAGTTCCTTCAGTGCAAAACCTTCTTTCAGCTTAAGAAGCAGATGAGTAAGAGCAGTTCCTGATGACAGCTGATGTCTCAATTGGTGTATGCCAGACCTGCATGTCCAGCCAATTCACAGGTGGGGCTGCCTATAACCATGGGAACCCCAGGGCAATGCAGACTACAGGAGCTTGGCCTTGCACAGTGTCCTTGTATGTTTTGGTGGGACCACAGACAGTTTATCTTCTTCCATTTTGCTCTCAAAGCAGCAGCATTGCCAATCAAGGACAGTTTCCCTCCTGACACCATTCTTTGCCGACTGGGACTCTAGCCGGCTAGAAATCCTGAAATCTGAAGAACATTCCCTGTCTCTCATTAAATCTATCAACAGTTGATTTCTTTCCCACTCAGGAAAGGCAAGGGATAATAATTGCAAATCATTCCACTAGACAAGCAGGCCAAATAAAGTAGTGTCTGCTAACTCATCTAGCCCCCTTCTTGGAATTAAAATGGCTTTCTTGTAGATTGAGAATAAATTAATCATGAATCTATAAACCAAAAAACACTGGTAAACTCAAAGAGAATAATGAGTACATGACAGGAAGCAGAGCACATCATATGCAAGGATGTATTTTCTCATTAAGCACTACACATAAATATGCAACCTTCTTTTCTGAAGGACATGAAGGATAGGCTGTAGGTGGAAAACACTAAAAAGGAACAAACAAAAATTTGCTCTTATTCAACCACCTACATCCTTTCTTATAAAAACAGATGCATGCAGACAGAGAAACAAACCAAAAATGGGGACATAGGCATATGCACAATATATTCATAAAGATTTTAAAAAGGGATGTTTGGCCATTTGAGAGATGAAGGTTGTTTGAATTTCTTCATTTAATTGGGAAAGAATTTCAGCAGCAATTCAACTATTTAAAATAATTTACATTTTTTTTTTTCTCCAAGAGCAGAAGGGGGAAGGAAGAAAAATTACCCTTTTCTTCCCTCTAATGTTTGTCCTCCCCATAGTCACCTGGATGCAGTGCAACAAGAGTCCTAAGGCTGCCTGTGCTCCTTGGCCATGCAATAATATAACTTCTGAATGTTTTATTATAAACTCTGTGGGTTCTTTCTGGTTATCAGCTGCATATTGATTATTAGTACTGGCCCTGCTGCAGCACACTCTAACTGACTTCTAAATTATATCATCAGGAAGACTGCCTTTTCTGCTGAATTCCTTTTTATTGGCGAACGAACCCTGTACTGCCTCCTAATGTATTAACTGTGGAGGGCTGTGTGGTTGGCTGCTTGTAATATAAAGGTTATGTCATTTCAGAATCTGATCCAAGATTGAGTGACGGTCAGTGAGGTCAGTGCCTCATAGGTTGTAGAAGGTGATCATGAAATCATTTGCTGTTTTACCTCTGTCTTTCTTGTTCAAACAAAAATTACTCTGTACTTTAGCAAAAAACAAAACAAAACAAAACAAATAATACCTCTTTTCAAAGAGTTAGGCAGCTTCTGGAAAATAAAATGGCCCTATTATGTACCTCATTGAATAGTATATGGTATTTTTTCTTCTTGCTGCTAATGGAAATGAAAAGCCTTACAGAGTGTCTGGTTTCCCAGAGCGACCATCTCTTGGAGTCCTACTGACCAATACATATTGTTACAATACACCTCTCCGCTTTCATTTTCTCTAGGTTACTTCAACATAAAAAGTACCTTTTTAAGATAGAAATTGTTACTGTAATGATAAACTTAAAATCAGCTTCTTTTTTTTGTTTGTTCTCAATAAGTTTTGAAGCATAAGAAACTCAAACCACTATGTTTCCTCAATTTTCTCTATTTTTTTTTTTAATTCTTCCTAAGATAGCTACCTGTAGCCTCAAGCACATATGCCTGGTTTTTTGCTATCTTCAGCATTTTACGTTTGGTGTGTTGGGGATTTTTTGCATTTGAGTTTTTTAAAAAGTGTTACATGAATATTATAGAGAACCAACATCACAGTGAACATACACCTTCTTTATTTCTTACATATTCCTTCCTCTTTCCCATAAGTCCACCAATGACCATGCACAACTAGCATCTTTATGTTCTTCTAATGCACTTGCATTTAAATCCATACATTACTTAAGCAATACTTTAATATTGTATAAGCTATTTTAGCTATCTCTCTGCCTTTTTCTCTCCAATTCTTGATCCTTGGTTGTCACCCTGATTTTTCAGCCTTCTTGTGTCTCACAGTTCATAGTTCTTAGGGTTTTTTCTCACACATGAGTGTTATAAATAGAAACCTTTGTAGAAATATTATAAAAGTGGAGTCAGATTTTGTAATAAACAGTTCATGCCTTCTCACCAGACAAGGTGTGTGTGTGGCTGTGTGTGTGTCTGTGTGTGTGTCCAACAACGACACTTGGTATGCCAGATCACATCTTAACCCTCTTCTTGGATTTAAGCCACTCTCTGTTAACCTTCTGGAAGCCAGACTAATTCCATAATGACCAAGAAAGAACCAGAAATATTATTCCCTGTTAACCAAAGACCCATTTCCATTCAGCACTATTTAGGAAAGGAAAAAAAAGCCATGGTCAGAGTATTTCCATGGTCTCTGAGCTCTTTTAACTGAATAAGTGCTGACTGCACTCACTGAATCAACAAGGCTGTACTAAAAGTCACATAAGTGTTGTGAAGAGACTGGAGACTGAAAAATAATCCTAGAACTGTCTTTTCAAGCAGCATGATTAAGAGTTTTGTTTCAATCTCATAGAACCAGTTGTTCTGAAATCAATAGGGACTGTGTTTCCAGCTCATGGATGTTCATCTTTTGTGTTTATTTATGATCAGCATTTTTTCATTTTAAGTGTACATTTGGTATTTCATATCTATAATGTGTTAGGTATGTTGCACCACAGAGAAACTGACCATTTACAAGAACAATCAGACAGTCTAAAAGTTTCTTCCACTGTTTTGAATCAGTAAAAACAACAATTTAACTAGTGGAGAAATTTAGCATTTTCACAGTAGAGAAATGGCTTTCCAGTGATCATCGATAAGGAAAAGCTCAGACCATTTACTCTTAAAATGTGTTTTCACAACCACAAAGGAAAAAGAGTGGTCATTAAAACTACCAATGATATTCAGGTTCAACAAAACCTGTTACAGAGGAGAAATATTTTTAAAACGCAAAGCAAAAGTATCCTGAGTGAAATCCACCTTGAAATGTTGTAAGGAAACTACTGTCATCTGCATTGGACAACTCAGCTTTGTTAAAAGGCTAAGAAAATTGTTGGAAAGGCTGAGGGTTGGGATTGCTCAGCCTGGAAAAGAGAAGGCTTCAGTGTAACCTAATTGCAGCCTTCCAATACCTGAGGGGAGCCTGCAAGACAGATGGCGAGACTATTTTCAAGAGCATGTAGTGACAGAATGAAGGGGAATGGCTTCAAATTGAAAGACAGTAGGTTTATATTAGATAATAGGATAAAATTCTTTACTTTGAGAATAGTGAGGCACCAGAACAGGTTGCAAAAAATTGTGGATGTCCCATCCTGGGAAACATTTAAGGCTAGTTTGGATGGAGCTCTGAGCAACCTGGTCTAGTGAGGGGTATCTCTGCCCATGACACAGGGGTTGGAACTAGAGGGTCTTTAAATCCCTTCCAACCCAGGGCATTCTGTAATTCTGCAAATTTTTTTTCTGTTATCCAGAGCCAATAAGGTCAAACAAAATCAGGGACATGGATAAGAAAACCCACAGTTATCAATTTTCTGGGGTTTTTTTGTTGGGTTTTTTCCTTCTTTTTGCATAGATATGTGTTACGAGCATAGAGCTAGATCTCTAGTAAACACATCTACTAAGACTAAGCAAATATGAAAGTGCAAATTCTATATATTCAAGTTACTTCTAATGTTTTGTGTTCCTTTGTTTTAGAAAAATAACAGAAAGAACCAAAGAACCCATCAAAGTTATGGAAAGAAATCCAAACCTTATTTTAACTTGCACCCATCACTCCTGAGCTCAGTAGACACAGTTCACTTACCATGCACCTTAGAAACTAGTCATGATATGGAAGTCTGGAGAAGCAAACTCTTGTACAAAAGATGTTTCAAGTGTATCAACAGCAATGATGGCAGGAATAAAAAAGGCAGCAGATAGACAACATGGAGGTGACATAAGGACATGAATCTAAGACTCCTTGGAAGGTCCTTAACAGCCTTCACAGAAAGGATGGCTTTCCCACAAAATGCTTCTCTGGTCACTACTGTACCGAAGGAACTGCATGACATCTTGTCTACCTTGCACTGTTTGATGTCAATGCAGCTGAGTGGCCAGAAGAACTGAGAGGTTCTTTCTAGCACAGGATGAATTCTCTTCCCAGTACCTGGAAAAATTTGTTCTACTGTTTAAAAACCTTTACAAGCCGATGCTTTGGTTAACTATGTATATTTATTTTTACACTTCTCGTTGTTATACACAGCAGAAAATTTAAAAGATCATGTTGCTCATGTTTGATTTAATTAGTACTTGGGGAATTGGGTCTGGCAGGTTACATGGCTCCTTGCAGGGTGGAAGTTCTCAATTAGCAATATGCAAATAAATGCACAAAAGCCATGTTTTCTCACTTTCACCTTTTACCCTCTGCTCAGTTTCAAGGGATAAAGCAGGCCACTTATAATTTTTGTCAGAGCAGGATTAATAACCTGAGTTCCCACATCCAACATGGGTTTGCTTTTGTCATCTCACAGAACAACAGTAAGTACAAAGCACTTAGATACTGTCATTTATAGCAGTTCATATGTTTTAAGTATTTTTAAAGTTGGGGGTTTTCTAATGGATCATTGCATTTCAACGTTTTAGAAGATTCATTTTGCTCTTTCATTCTGCAAGAGTCATCATCCATTACCAAGACATGGGTTTCTCTTTGAAATGGAAATTTGTCTTGCAACTCCGCAAAACTAGAATACACTTTTGTGCTGGTGGTCTTTCAAGTCATTGAGAGAATATTATTCTTTAGTCCATTTCTATTTGTATTTCTTTCCTGCATAATACTTTTATAGCATCCCTTTAATATTGCAAGGAAACCCAGAAAGAGTCATATGGCTGGCTTCTATGTTACCATTGATAAAACTCTGCTGGACTTAATGGTTACTGCATGGGCGTCAGGAAGTGATGTGTGCATACTGTGTACAGTAATATATTCAGGAATAAATGTTGGAAAGCTGAGCAGCAAGCATCTTCTCAAAGTTTTCTCTGAAAAATAAAATTCTGTTGGGGAAACCAGACTGATTCTGTTTTTTGTTTTTTTTTTTTATCTGGTGTTTATGATTGTGCAGTCCTTTTCTGTGATCTTGTTGCTAGGGTCATTCCCAGTACAAACATTATTTCCACTTTAATGACACAAAGCTTTTGAGTATATTGGAGGGGAAGATGGAAGATTCTTCACCTTCCTCCATAAACTTAGAAGCTAATTCAGCAATAAAAGGGATGAGATTACAACTGATTAATTTCTGTACTATGGAAATAGCTGGACTATTTTTAAAACCCTGTAAAATTGTGGTCAAATATTATTTTTATGTAGGTGGTATTTCAAGAAACCCCATTTTTGCCCATCTTGGTAGGTAATTGTTATCCAAGAATATTGGGACTATAAAATTAATTGGAAAAAGAGGAATAAAAAGATAAGAAAAAATATTATCATTGCCTGAGTGACTAGAAAGTGATGACTTCTTTTTTTTCACAAAAATAATGGTTTTTTTGATGAGCAATAAGAAAAGAAGCTGATGAGAAATGTTTTTTTTTCTCTGATTCATTTTTCAAATAAGTTTCTCAAGGAAGTTTCCTGCTGTTTCAAAATAATGCAGAACATCTTACTAAATAATTATTAATAAAAATGTATTATCTGTTTCTGCAACTACAGCATAAGTTAGTTGTTTGACTGTAGAGAAACATTATAAAGAAACATGGTTAGATTACTGCAAAGGTTCAAAACAAACCAAAATTTTAGTACTTACAGCCTGCACATTCTGCAGGTTTTATATGTCTGTTTCATATGTGCATTAAAAGAGAGAGATCTAAAGTTAAGAAAAATCAGGTGAAGATGAAGACAAAAATACTATATCAATACCTTTCTGCATATGCAATTTTGCAATTGCAAAATTTTGGTTCTCTTAGAATTTGGCACGAGCATTTGATTCACCTTCAGACTTATTCTCACTTTTCCATTTAACAAGCATACATTACACACATTTCTATTAGATTTTATTTTTCAGAGGAGGAAAATATATTCACATCTGTGATTACATGCCACAGTCAGGAGTCACCCGAGAGCCATAACCAGAGAAGACATTTGTCTACATCTGTCCATATGCTAAATATTTCCTCAGAATGAAATAAATACTGTCAGAGAGTATAACCAAAACAGCAAATGGAGCAGCCTGCAGGAAAAAAAAGATCAGACTCAAGTGTTTTTAAAATTGGATGTTTGAGGTTAAGCACTGAAGAAATACCCATTTAGGCTATGGGAAATGAGTTCTCCAGGTTACAGATGACCGAGTGCTCATAGACCAGCAGCACAGCTATCAAGTTTTACAGATGCAGGATGACCTGAGGCCAGACCACTCAAAATCCCTGAGCCCTGAAGTCGGGCAAGGTTAAACACTGAATTAGGGGCACTGTTTCATCCTTTGCATCACATTCCTGGCCTGTCAGCCTGGGCCATTCATTCTAGATAAAGACAATACCTCCACATATTCTTGACACTTCTGAAATTTTACTGGAATATCTCGGCTGGTGCCTCTGCTTTGCTTCTCCCGAACTCCGGCCATGACCTGGTAGCTTTCTTGGAGATTCACTTTTCTTCTGCAAGCCAAAAGGACAGAATCACAGAATGGTTAAGGTTGGAAGGGACCACTGGAGGTCGTCTAGTCCCTGCTCAAGATGAGTTTCTTAGAGCACATTACTCAGGATTTTTTCCAGTCAGCTTTTGAGTATTTCCAGGTAAGAAGACCCACAGCTTCTCTGGGCAACCTGTCCCTGTCATCCTCAGTAAAGAAGTTATTCCTCGTGCTCAGATGGGACTTCCTATACATCGGTTTCTGCCCATTGCCTCTTGTCCTGTTGTTCAGCCAAGAGCCTGTCTCCATCCTCTTGACCAAGGCAACTGGATATGGTCCTAATTGCCTTATTCTTCACAAAAGAAATACTGTTTCAGTATCAGCAGTTAGAAAATATCTTTCCAAACTTTACAGAGCTGGGATATTTTTTACTACCTCCTTATTAGGTGGCTTTTGACTTTTATTTATGAGTGGATGCATTTGTGTCAAGTCATGCAAAGTCTGCTCCTCATATTTGAATTTCATTTTCTGCCACTTTCCTTTAATGATTTTGGAATCTCTTAAAATGTTACAGGAGCTGTCATTTTTCTGATACAGCATAAAAATCTCATCATGATATAACAAGGACATATCTTTGCTTTTAGACTAAAATAAGTATTCAGAATTGGTATTCATCTTCCTCACTGCTGTCTAATTACTTTGATTAGGTCTAGTGTATGGTTTCACTGTTCAGTCTAAAATGTGATCTGTTTTTATAACACAGATGTCCTCCTGATCCTTTTCTTTCAAAACTAAATTCCGTACATTTAGCACCCAACTGACAGCTCTTACTGCTTTTGGTGAATAATTTTCCATCAACAGTCTCAACACATTGGTCTGTGTGAATACATGCTGACCAAAGTGGATTCTTACATACTAATGATTTTATAAAGGGATTCATTGTTTAAGTAGCAAGGGGACACACTTAGATATCCTAAATGTGGTGCTACTGTCTTCAGTACCTCCACTGAGTCTTAGCTCTTTGATAGAAAAATATTCAACCAAAGTATTTGTGTCAGAACATACCCTTGACACCTTAAAGAGCTCGAAAATGCATCCATCCCTGCACTAACGGGTCACCGTAGGACACAAAATACATTGACTCCATATAGTTGTCAGAAGAGAAAGAAGGTTTTATTTACAATCCCAACAGTTTCTTTTAAAACATGCTGCACTAAAAAGATATATTATTGGTCCATTGGACTGACACTTCTCTCCATTGGTTAAGTAATAGGAAACAACACCTGGGGACAGTTGTTATGGGAAAGAGAACACCGTTTACTTAACCTGTTCTGAGAAAAAGAGAGAGATGTTTTGAAAAAGAAACTGTTGACAGCTTCCCTTTGGGAAAGGAGCTAGCGATAGTTAGCAAGCTAAAATTTTCAGGCTCAGAAATATTGAGCCCACACTAATGTAAGAGGGATGTGGGAGTGGACAAAGCTATCCAATCTAGACAGGGAACACTTTCCTGCCAGTTGCTCACAGGACAGATTTCCCTGAAGCAAAAAAGAAGCAAAGATGTTTTGAACTATCATCAGACTTCGGAGCTTTTTCAGTTCCAGAAGGAAAACACAAAAGAAAAGAGTAGTTCTCCAGGTTCCACAGAGTAGAAAGTTTGAATGGACTCTCAGCATAAGTGACGTATCATCAGACTGTACTGACAGGTCTGACTGTCTTGTACTGCAGCCACTATCTTACCATGTAAAGCAATTCCAGCTTCTTGAGACAGCTGGAATACTCTCCTCTCCAGAAAGGCAAATGATTGCTCTGAGAAAAGACATGCCAATTGCCATCCTTACAACAGGCTGGGAATTTGATACCTACTAAAGAACATCCTGTACAGAGACTTCATAAAATCTTTGTTCTTCACTGGTGGATCAAAGTCTTATCAGCTGGCACCT
The DNA here is from genome assembly GCA_013397315.1 of Donacobius atricapilla. Lineage (NCBI taxonomy): Eukaryota > Metazoa > Chordata > Aves > Passeriformes > Mimidae > Donacobius > Donacobius atricapilla. The sequence goes on along the minus strand of WBMY01007047.1, from coordinate 1,038,866 downwards.
GCGGGCTCATGCCTTGAAACAGAACTGTTTACAGACATGTGCATCTTCATAAATAAATAACCAGCAAATCATGTCCCTGTGTCCATTTTCCAGATGTTTTTCAGAGGAGATTTTCTCAAGGGGACTTGTAGTTATACTTGGAATTTATGCTGGAGCTTATACGAGGCGCATCATGGGCAAAAAGCAACAGCTACATTTTCACTTTCATCAATTTCAGTGACTAGCCCATAACTGGACAGCCCAACCCATTAATTCATAGAACCTACCTGCTGATTCAAGATTTTGGTCCAGCACTATAACATGCCATTTTCCTCAATCTGTTTAATGAAGTGAAATAGATCACTCTTTTGATGACGCCAGGAAGGATGAACAAAGGGAAATTCACCCATCAGATCAGAGAGGCACCCATCATAAGAGGGTAAAGGCCCAGGAAGACTGTCTCAAACCCTCCACACATATGGAGAAAGACTAACACCAGGCAGGCTTAAGTACTTCAAGCACCACTTAGTTATAACCCATAAACATTACCGAACATGCTGAATGAGATTTTTTTTTCAGGAAGTAATTCATCCATTTCCCAGTTTTTGGACTTTCTGAGGAACAGAAGAGTGGTAGTGAAAGTTCCTATGTAGGAATGAACAGCTATTGAATCAAATACCCACAAACCCTCCCTTCTCTTTCTATCAAATAACAAATTACATCAATGCAATTGCATTTTGCCCAGACACCTCATAAGTGAAAGATCTTCTTTTCAAGAGAACATTTTAGACTGATAAAAAAATCTAAAACAACAGCCTCCTGATACAATTATATGTTTCCCCTTCTTAAGCTGGCCTCTCAGGAGAAATTCCAGATTTGTGGAAAGCACACCCAAAATTACAGCCAATGCATAAGGGCTGGCTGAACGACTCCAATGGGGTCTGTGTATCTAGGAGGGATTAAATACTATTAAGGGACAAATTGACTTCACAGAGGAGAACAAGGAATACCACATAATGAAATTAAACACATTTAGAGAAAGAAATAATCAAACCTAGAATTTTAAAATTGCCTAGAAGTTATTATTTTTTTTTTCTGTAAAAGAAGAATTGAATCTGAACAGATTGATGTATTTAAATGTTTTGTCACAACAAAGTACTTGCACTACACATATATTATGCATTAGAACCATATTTACAGAGTGTATCAGAAACAATAGCCATTAACTTGAAGACTTCTTATTACTAAAAAATACAATGACCACAAAAGAGCCTACACGTTCTATTTATATGTGTTTTACCTGCTCAAACTTTTAAGCTTTTTAAAATTTAACACAAAAAGACTAAGCTGCAGAGTTTATGGGGGAAGCCACTTTCAACAAGTAACAAACAGATAATAGAAGACAAAATGTAGCACAAATAGCAAAGTCTAGACATGCTTTACATTGATCAGTGGTGGATATTTAATTAGATATTGTATCTCTATACTATTTCTAAGCTGGATGTGACATCTTCTGTTTAATCCCTGGAGCTCTGGAGCAGGATCACAGGTTCAAATAGATTCCAAAAAGCAAAATATCTGCTACTCAAATGAATTTATAACAAACCAAACAAACAAATGCAATGCTCAAGCTCTGCTACAGGCAACAGTGAAATATATTAAGTTCTTGGCTATGTTATGTAGACTATGACTTTTTGGTGTAGTAGATAGTACAAAGCATATCCACTTGTTGTCTTATATCCTCATAGTGCTGAGCCTTTACATCTCCTTGATTTAAAATTAAATGTAAATTTAAACCTGTGCCCAATTGTACCGAGAAAGACAGTCAAATCAGCAAAAGAACTTGAAACAGAAATTATGAGAGCAGTCATTCCATCTGACACTGTACTTCTGATTTTCTAAGCCTGCAAAATCCCCTGTGAATGGTATGCATTTTTCTACTGCTAATAAATAAATAAACAAACAACTAAACAAATAAGTAAATAAATAAATAACAAGTAATCATCCTGTCTATTTTTGATAATCATATGCAGATGATCAGACCCTTGCAGCCACATCAGGGTCTTCCAATTGTCCAAGCCTGTTGTAAGTTTAGGAAACACAGCCTAACATGATTGCTGACTTCACACCAGTTCCTGGAAAAGGCAGGCGCCATCAATTGCCAACCAACAGGAATTCCCATGCATGAGACTGTGATCCAATGGGAAATCCCACAATGAAACTGAGTGTCTAAAAATAGTACCACACTTCACATCTGCCTTGCTTCATACAGTGCCCTTAAAGCCATGTAAAATGCAACATAATGAGCCACGGTGTCTTTTTAAAACAAAATGCAGTGGTTGTGCCCAGCCTGTGTTAGGCAGTCCTTGGGAAGAAGCTGTCACAGCAGATGGTGTCCTTTTCCTAAGCCAGGTTGCAGAAATGGCAGAGAGCAGTGTGAATATTGTGTAAAGGTTGTAAATGTCGCAGTTGGTTACTGCCTGGGCACCTGTACAGAGTAGGTGTCAGCACTGTAAAAACTGTCCATCCTGTCCATTTTCTGAAGAGGGGAGGGGGTGTGCACTGGAACCCACTGTGCTTCCCTTGGTTACTTGTCTTCAGCTCAAAGTGGGCAATAGGAGCTGTCAGAAAGGGTTAAACCGTCCATCCAATCCAACTGAATGACAAATAAATTTCTGTTTAATAAGACACAGAAAAGAAATAGAATAGCAAAATGTGATGTCGGTAAGTACCAACAGTGAATCCAGCTCAGCCGACTCCATTGTTGATCACCCTGCAAACAGCGCTGCTTTATAATGCAGAATTGAACCTGGGGGCCTGGTGAAGGAAAATTTTAACTTAGGATGTATATTACTTTTATTCTATATTTCTTCAAGACACATTCAAGCCTTGTAGTGATGAAAGATCTGCAAGTACTATGCTATACCATGCTATAAAACTCTGGGTGCTGAACATTTAATTCTAAAGATCACAAACTGCTCATGACTCCAGCTTGGGCAACCAATCCCCCGCATGAGGAGAAATATATTTCTAAGTCTAAAATCCATTCAACTGCCAAATGATACATGATGTTTTCCTAAATAGTTGTGCACTCATACCATGATACCAGACATATAAGACAGTTGAATACTATAAGGTTTTCTTTATTTCATATACAGAAGAGACAAGAGGTCCACCAAAATCAATAACACCACAAAGATACGTACGAAGAGAAATGCAGCACGTAAGTTTTCTTCAGAGTTACTTTTGGATTGTTTTCAGTAACAATGATGCTTAATAATGTTCTTGCTAGTCTAATTTTCCTTAGCCTTTTTGAGTTTTTCAGATATTCATATTTGGGTGAAAACTGACAAAGATGTAGTTTCTTTTCAGGACAAGGTGTACTTTTTGGAAGCTGGAAGGAAAATAATTAGTGAATAAACCCTGGCTGCAAATCGGCTAGCAAGGTAGGGAGCAGTTTTGTCGTCTGCCTTTTGGGTGCTTGATTGAATAGGGATCAAAAGTTGGAATCATAGAATCATGGACTCTTCAAGGTTGGGAAAGACCTCTAAGAACTTCAAGTCCAACTATTGATTAATTAAGGTCTACATAGGATTATGATCATTCATTTAAAGAAAATTCAGGACTCAGAGGATGTGAGCTATTTTAAAACATCATTTTCACTGTATTTTCAGCCACTAGGTGCCACGCTGTGCTGTGGGAAAGTCTCAGCAGCAGTCCTGGCAAACTAAAGAGACAATGTCCAGTTTAAAGCTGTGTTGAAGCCTGTTCTTTTTCCCCTGTAGATACAGATATTCTGTATAATCCCTGTTACAGTCCACAGTATCATTACATGTTCTGACAAGCAGAATTAACTCTCAAAAGTTAAATTTTGCTTCTCAGTTTCTGAACACTTAGTTCCACAGCCTTCAAGCCCTATCACTGTGCAGGAATAAAACTGAAGTGTAAATATATAAGTGCACTTGCAAAGCACAGCATTACTGAGTCAATACAATTGTTTTTCACCCAAGCAGTTGGAAGGGATATGTAAGAACACTAAAGTTAAATCAACTGATTTATAAAATTTAATATTAAATTAACTGATATATAAAAGTGCTGATGGTGCAAAGGGAATAGAAACCAATCAACAGACTAGTTGTTATCAAGAAAAATACTAATAGCTTCTCATTATCACAACTACAACGTATCTATTAAAATGGACTGTATCCCTGTCTTCACCTTCTCATTAGGATGGTGCATCTCTTATTAACACTCAATTAGAAGAAAGCCTGTTCTGAGTTTACTTCTGTGTATGATCTCCTGAGAGCTGCTTGCTGTGTCCAAAAAGGATGTTTACTTTATAACAACATTCTGTTCTTCTTCTGTTTACTTCCCTGCCATAAAAAAAAAACCAAACAAAAAAACAAAAAAACCCAGCTAAACAAACAAATAACACAAGCAATTAAACCCCCCCAAAACCTTCATAATCCAGCTTTTACTTTTCATTCAGTTCAGCTGCTTCTGAGTTCAATCATTGCTATAATATGACCGCCCTCACCTCTTCTTCAAGAATGCCACCAAAGCAGAGCACACTGTTTATTCTTACAGTCCCATCAAGTTTTTCTTTGTTTATACCTACAATCCCATTAAGTCTTTATTTCTGAAGGTGGCCTGACAGGGTATTACCATTACCCTTTCCCTTCACAGTTCTTGCCATGAAGAATTAGATCATGGGTATATCTAAGGAAACAGGACCAGATAGACCTTGACCTAGCAGATAGTCCTTATGCTTTTCATTGTCTGGATGTATAGTTCTAAAGTACATGAGATGAAATACACGATATTGCTCAGAGTTTAATTTCTAGTGTGAAAAATTACTCTCTAACTGCTTATACAGTGTTTTTGCAACTGGCCAGAGTGATGCTTCTGGCAGACTTCAAAGCTCTTTCTGAAAACAATATATACTCTAAGGTTAAGAGGGGAAGCACTGATTTCTCTCTGCCACTCAACTCAAACATCTCTTGAACTGAATAACATGAATTATCCTGCTGTGAGAAACGAATGGACCTGCTTTTAAAAGAGCCTCAACATGATATTTTAAGCTGTCTTCTAGGAAACTTTAGATCGGTCACATCCAAATATTAGCTCTGGACATTGCTGCAGTCTTATTTGAACAGAGAGATATTTTCTGATTATTCTCTGTATTTCAGGTCATTACAGTCCAACTCTCAACATCAACTAAAGCAAGTGATTGCTTGGAGACCTTACTTTGATAGTCAGTAATTCCACTGACTCTCTTATATAACCAATTTTTTCCCTTTCAATATCCAGGAACGAGTGTTAATGAGCATCCAATTTTAATAAACCTTCTCACAAACCTTGAGAGATATCAGACTAGACTACACTGCATTCCAGCCTGTTTGGCTCATTCCTTGTTTCTCAGCATATTTTGGCACATTAAAAGCCCTGGTAATCACCCTACAGGGGTGGAGCATTTAATATAAATCTTAATCCTCAGGAATTAAAATTAAAATTAAAATTTCTGAAAAAAAAAAAAAAAAGCCCGAGGTTTACAGGTATGCAATGATCATTTTCCCAGTGTGCTTTTTTCTCTAGTAGTCTTCCATAGAAATTAATGCACAACTAAGTATTACCTTGGTTCCTTTACTCTCTACCACATATTCAACAATAAAAGCCCTTCCAGACAAGAGACATCCTTACGGACAAATTCCATAGCATGGTCTTCCAACTTTCATACCATCCACTGATATTCCAGGAATCCATAATTCTAGTTCTCTCCACTCCCCAGGCTCAGTAAATGCACAAACCCATCACTGAGACTGGCTCTCTCATGACATTTGGGTTGTATATTAGGGTGTCTAGTAAAAAAACCTCCAGTTTTCCTATGCATTCCTCACCTAACACAGCTGAGTTTGAAATAAATGCACAAAAGTAACTCATTTACTGGCGTCTAACACCCAATCTCTGCACAAGACCATGGCTTGCATGCAAACCAGGTACATGCCACATAAATGCTGGTCATAGATGTAAGAAAAGTTACTACAAATATTAGGACCTCGGCAGTGAATATAGACTTCCCCACTAATACCTCACCAGATGAAGCAAGTTCTGAATTCTTTTCTTCCATCTACCCACAGCATGAGAGGTTGTCAAACAGGAAAAAAACTCTTCAGACATACTGTGAAGAAGTGAGGTAAGAACATTTTGTTCAATTTAAGATAGTCCAGTTATTAAAACTGGTATTTTCCTTCTTTACAGATTGTTTAGGATTAATGACACATAAAGAAACATACTGATGGCTTTTTCATCACAGTGGTGGCACATTCTTGTCTAGTTAGCCTGAGAGGTTTCAGTGTGAGTAAGGCTGCAGACACTCGTTACCCAAACCTGTTTTCTTAAATAGAATGGTCACCTTCTGCTTGCGTCCCAGCCTTCATATGAGGACATCTAAAAATACTATCCTGAACACCAACAAAAGACCTTCCAATCTCTGGGATGAATTATTTTGGTTCAGTGGAAATGGATTCCAACAACATACACGAAGTTAATACTCTTCTCACAACAGGACAGTAAATCATTATCTTCACCCAATACTGATTCTCCAAGAAGGCCTTTATTTTCATCAAATGTTTTTTTGAAGTCCTTTGCTTCAGAAACAGAAATGTTAGCCATACCACACGAAATCAGAAGAAACATAATACATTTTATAAAGTTGCAACAATAAGGTTCCATTACTGGTCTGCAGCCTTCCTGTCAGCCCCTGCTGAAGCTGCCAAATGAGTCTCCAAGGAGTTAGCTAGCAACTGTCCTGGGTGTTAAGCTGCTTCATCAATTCTGAGTGCCTACAAACCTCTGCAGAACACAGGAGAACTTCTGAGGTGAATTATGTCCCTTCACTAAAAAGAGCATTGATATTTGGAAAGCCTTTCAACACAGAATGACATTGCTTATGGACATTGCTTATGACTATCAGCCCACAACACAGCTTCATGTCCAGAATTTGATACAGTCAGGAACCCTGAACACCCAGAAGGACTGGTAAAATTAACTGAACCTTATTATTTCACATTTAACTCAAGAGCTATGAACAATTAAGGCCAACTTCAACTGAAAGAGGTAGAGCAGCATTTGAAGGAAAAAAAACCCTTAAAAACATATTAGAATTCAAGAAACCCAGAATTCAAGACATCCAGATGTGTTATATTTATTCATAGCCATAGCTCAATTTACATTCAGTTCCAAGCTTGATATGATTTGGATTCAAACTAGGACTCAGAACTAAAGCCACAGATGGAAAATTTTGTAATTTCTATACATAAATGCATTTCCCTTGGCACCTCTGGAACCTTCAATACTTCAGACTTGCCTGAAAGAGGTGAAAGGCACAAATCTTCTAAAATTCCTAAAAATATTCATACTCTTCCAGTCACTTCTGATTAGATCTTTTCCTGCGAGACCTGAGTCCTCCATCAGTGGTTAGATAAGGTCCAGTTTTCCCTTTGATACTTTTTAATGCACACATGGAAACACCAAGTTAATTGCTGAGGAAATTTGAGCTCAAGTAACATCCATGTTTAGATTAAGAGCAGGAACTGTACGTATAGCTCCCATACTTCAGAGTTGCAGGATATACAATCATTTCTGAAAAAGACTCCTTGCTAGGTGAGGTCAGGTAATGGGAATGCACATTTGCCTGAAGCTAAATCCCATCAAGAGGCTGGATAAAGGTTGGCATCTACAGCCACAATGCAGCCTGTGAAATTAAACATATACCTGAAAATCATCAGATTTTTTTTGACAAGCTTGTAGGGCTCATGGATTCCTGACTGACAATTCTGGGGCTAAAAAACTGCTTCCACCTATTTTTTTATCAGATTTTTTTATCTAGGGCATTCTGGAAGATGTTGCTGTATGATGAGACAACCATTAATAATGCCCTAATTTTTTGTTCGCAGTACCCCACTGATGTGATATAACTGGACATGAAACTTTCTTAGGCCTGCATTTAAACATCCAGAACTAAGACCACCACAGATATTGCAACCATCTGTCCAGAAACAATAAACTTATCTTCAGTCTTATCTGTAGTTCATACAGAAAAACCCAAAAATCTTCAAAAAGAAAAGTATCACATCAGTTTTCATTTTTCTGCCACTCTAGAAAGACTGACAAACACTGTGGCAGAAGGCATAGTCACATTTGATGGATACTGATTGAAAAACACGGCAGAAGTTCACAAAGTAGAATGATTTAAGCCACCTTGAATGACCGTCATTGTATGAGGCCTGCAGAGTTCAGATGTACAAATAAGAAGTAAAAATTTAAACCATTCATTCAATCAGAAGATTCAACCCTGTAAATGCAATGATCAAACTTACAAAGACAATGAGACTTTAACATTTTAACTTTAACCTTTATTCTCTGTTTTGATTTCTGTAGTTATTGTATGAACCCAAAATTCTGAATACTCATCTAAGATCTGCCAGCTCATTAGTATACATAAAGACACATTTCTAAGTCATTTACTTTATTAATTTAAAGTTTACCAAAAAAGTTAATTCCTTGGAACCTAGATAGTATGTATATATATATGTTTTATTACAATTGTTCTGATTTCCTTTTGCTCCAGGCAAATTTACCACAATAAAATCTAATAAACCTTGATCCAAAAGGTATGACCATCACATAATATTGTGAAAGCAGGAAAATATGAGGCTGGGTAGCAGCACTCTCTTTAGTTAAAAGTATTTTTAATGACTTCATCCTTCATGGTTGCCCAAAGCACCCTGTGAAATAAACCTTTAACTCTTACATTGTTTCTGTCTTAAGGGTAATGAGCCATATGTGAAGACATCTGCAATGCCTGAAAGGAATGATCATTAATTAGAGAGAAGACAGGACGCTTCCTGATTGCTGATATGGGGTGGGGAAATGGGAGAAAGCCTTTCAAAAAGTCACTGGAATTAAGAAAGAAAATTAGTCCTTTAGCTGACATGAATCACTGTAGATATCACAAGACATGACTACTGCAGTTATGATTTTTATTTCTTGTATGTGCTGGGGAGAAAATTTGCTACACTGTGGGAGTGAGACACCGGAGAGGAGACAGGGTGCCAAGAGAAGGGAATTCTGTGAAAAAGGCTAAGACAACAGCATATGTTGTTTGTATAGAAATCTCTTTCTGGAAGGGTCTGGAGGAAGATGCAAAAGCAGGGCACAGATTGTATGCTTAACCTCTTATTTTCCCTGTTCTAAATGGCCTCAGTTTACAAATTACTAGGTCAGGCACTCTCATCTTACAGCTTTCTCTGGAAGTAGGTGAAGCCTTGGCATCTCCTCCTGACTGAATATCCATTTTCAATCACCTTCCTCTAGACCTTTATGTGGCACCATGTGGTGTCAGGCACAGGGTCGTGCAGGGACAGCCCTATTTGCCTTCTCAATAAAGCATATGAAGCTGGACTTGCAGCAGAGTGAGGGCTTTGTATAAATGTGTGATTTCTTCACTGGTAGAAATCCCTGGCTTTTTCCTGGCTTGAAGAAAAATAGCTGGAAGTGTTTTGCAACTGAAAGAACAGAAGACACACATAGGATTGAGAAAATAATTTATAGGGAGAAGTAGAAAGAATGATTCATGCCAGCCTAAGATAAGAGGAATGAATCATCACCTTGCTGATCTATCCCCACTGATCATAAAGGGAAATGAGACAGCTAGTTCAGAACAGATGCCTGACTTTTAGACTCCTGAAGTCAGACAACCATAATCCCTGTCAAACTTGAGAGATTAGTGGTTTAGGGCCCCAAGCTCGATGTGTTCTTGGAGGTAGCTCCCGGCTAGAAGTCTCTCTTTTGCTCCGGTTTAGTGCTCATGGTCTCCATCTCTTGTTCTCTATCAAAAATACCTACTTGGTTGTTACCTGTTCTGAGGAGGGGTATATTTGATAGGAAACTTGCACTTTTGATAGACTTGCAAGTACAGTCCTCTTTGTAACAGCTGCATATATAAATACCACCTATATGCAGACAGAGCAGCAGATTCATGGTTTATATTTCCTGAGATATAGGAAAACAAACAAATTAATTTAATGCCTATATCATTTGCATAGTGAGAGTGTGAATTGTTCAGTAAATACCATACATTCACCTATAGTGAGAAACCTCTGTATACAAGGCACAAACTATCTAATGCATCGGCAACAGACTTGGTATCCAAGTACAGGAACAAAAAGGCACAAACTGAATATAAATCATCTTGGATTAGCATGGCTCTGAGTATGAATTAATAAACTCTGTTGTTACACCTAAATGTAACTACTTGATGTCATGTCACTTTGTAACAGGGAACACAAGTGCTCTAGTCATTCACTTCATGCTAGACAGGCAACTGAAGCATATCTTTTCACAGCTGAAACAAACCCTCAGTACAGACATTTATTAATTTTTTGCAGCTTCATTTTTTTTGGCCATTATACTGTTATTATCTACAGTGTCTTATTTTTTCATTTCAGTGACCCAACAAATTATAATTCATTGATTTCTATGAGTGACTGGAAATTTTGCAGGGAAGGAATGAATAGAAATTTAAAAAAACTTGCTTCACGCTTTATATAGAAGAATCATTTTTTTATAGGGAGTCCTAGTGCATCTAATGCTGGAAGCACAAGTTATCCTTAATTCCCAGTTTTTAGATTCCTATTTAAATGGAAGATGTGGGCTTCATGAGCACGTACTCTGTTTTTCCTGAGTCTTCTCAGCTAAGGAATTTTTCTCTGTGCACTTCAGCTGTTCCCAGGTAAACGTGCCCATGGAAGCATGACAGTTACTAACTAAGGATTTAGATGCAGTCTGGGAATTTCTGGACTGTAAACCCTTGGCAGATGGAGACAGCCAAGAACATTTCTGCCAGAGTTGAGCCAGCATTATGATTAATGTTTATACATGACCTATGGAAGTTAGAAAGAATATCTAAAATGAAAAAATAAGTAATGCCAGCAAGAAACCTCCAAGAGGATCAGCCTCTTCCTGATGCTGCTGTTAACACTAATTACCTAGATGGCTTTTCCTAGATTCTTCAGAAACAGAATTGGCATCTGAATAACTATTAATTTTTTTTTTCCAGCAGAGGAGGATAGTGCCAGCTCAAGAGCTTACCAGGTATAACGTCTTCAATGTTTAGCACATTGGATCTACTGATTGCTTCTTTCTTGAAAGTAAGACACACCAACACCATGGATAACATGGCAGCTCCTCAAAGGAGCTCCTCATGGGAAAGGGGAGATGAAATTCTGCACTCCTCTTTCTTCTATGTCTTCAGTCATACAAAACAGTAAGTATTGTAGCATTTCTTAACAAAAATTTATATGTGTTTGAAAACACTAAAATTTATATTTTGGGAAAGAAAATTAATATGATCCTACTACACTGTGTTGACGTTCTAGTGACTGACATGGAGAAAATCACAACTATCAAACAAGGAGATAGACCTCAGGTGATGCTTGGAATTAAGAAAAACACACAGAAAATAAAAGCCTCTTTTGAACTGTCAGGAGAAAATTGTTTTAAATGCAGGGGTTTGCTCCAAACAACAGTTTGGAAATTTTCTGATTTTTAGAAGGAAAATCTGTTTCCTTTTACTTGAAACACTTAAAGATCCCAGCCCAGTCCTCAGTGACAGATTTTGATAACACAAAAACTACATCTGGCAGAAATTCTCATAATAAAAAAAAAAATTATGACTAAGACAGCCATCCTGCCAACATGTACCTGTGGTCTTAACTTGTAACAGACAAGCTTTTTGATGTTTGTAACACCAGGAATCAGATTTAACTGGACTTTTTCCCTATTTTCTTTCAATAGCACAGCCTGTTTGAGATTTCCCCACAAGTGTTTCTAGGGATAGGAGAAGCTGAGTTATCGGCTGCAGGGACAAGAGATAAGAAGTCAGCGATTTTCAGGCTTGAGGTTGCAAGCCTGGAAACATCAATAGAATTAGGAGTGTAATCCTGAAAACAGTCAAAAGCAAAAAAAAATATGGCGGTTACTAAAATAAACCTTGAATTCTGCTTCAAAAAGGATATGATAAAACTCCCTAGATATTGATACCTTCCAAGCACTTTTGTAAAAGAACGTAATGTATTTATCATTGCCCATGTGGGAAAACAGGTTCCTGGAAGAAAACAGCCCTGACTCATCAGATTCAAAATTGCATCCTTGGATTTCGAATAGAGGCATTGGTGGTATGCTGCACTGGGAGAGCAAGGCTGATCTCTACAGAGGGATTCATCTCACCTGTCCAAGCAACATGTCCTCTTTAGTCCCCTCTCAGTTTGGTGAAGGGAAGCAAGGGCCCATGAGGCACAATCCACCTGAGCTCTTTTAGATGACTGCTGCAGACCCAGGAGAGCTGGGGAGTGCTCTATTCCTACATCTGTACAGGGATCTGAGGGTTGTCACTGCAGGCTGAACTCAATGTCCTGAAGTGAAGAGAGATACATCGCTGGGTTGAGGAAGCCTACATAGTACAGTGCCCCAGAAGGATCTGGAAATCAAAACTTCTCTGAAACTGATGCCTTAAGCTTTAGTTTTCATATTTTCTGATTCTGTGCTGCCTAGAGATGTGGTTCTGAGCCTCATATTAAGTGCCAGTAAGCTTGCTTCACTGTGTAGGTAGACCAAACAAATCCTTTTCCTGCTGAGGACCATGGACAACATTCAGCCCAACAGCATAAACAACGGTGGACTGAAGGGAGGAACAAGAAGGATGGGACCTCACAACCTTAAGCTGTAACTGGACAATTAAAAGTCAATATGCAAATGGACCAAAACTTATAAAAATGTAAGCGCTCATGATGGATTGGCCATTTTGTGACCATTCTTAGTCCACCTTGGGTGTAGCCTTGGTCAGGCTCCTGTCTTGCCCACGGTGGATCCTGGAGGCCTTTCAATAAATATCTACTTTATTCTCTAACTCTGTCCAGTCTCTGTTTCCGGTCAGCCTTCCAAGGCATCAAAACAAACTTGCATAGCCACTGAGAGAAGATATGTCTGTCTTGGCACCTATAACAGTTGCATTTTCACTTGGGGACACTCCCTGCTGGAGATCACACACACAAAGATAGTTAACCCATGTATGTTGAATATCATCCTGCCACACAGCAGCACTTTACCCTTATTGCCTTATTACCTACTTTTCTTGCCCTGCAACTCCTCCACAGAAGAAGCTACCTTACTCCTCCTCTTCCTCACACTAGAGCTATCAATTCCTCATCCAGGTCTCATAACCACCCTTCTCCCTTAACATGACCTGACATGCTCAGCTTTTCTGTACAGCTAAGAGAGCTTTTGTTGAAACTTAAAGAAGTCCATTTAAATATGCTTTTTTATTTAAAAAAAGTTTAAAAACAACCCCTTCAATTTAAAATGGGTATCTTCCATCCTGATATTGAGATATCAAACAGAAACATGAAGCTAACAGCAGCCTATCCTTTCTGTATGCTGCTGATGTGTCTTCACAATTCTTGCCCTGTGGATGCCCTAGAATTTTGTCTTATCTTTTTTTGAAGTATTTGAAAAGATCTCTGTAAGTGGGTCAGGGGGAAGCTCAACTTCCTTTTCCCTAAAATATTGGGATTTTCCTATTCATCCCTAGTTGTTCTAAGGATAGTAAAGTTGCCTAGATGTATGTACTTTACATGGCATTTTTCTTCTTTGAGCAATGTGGTCCAATTGCCCTCACCATTCCTATCTACTGAATTATAAACTGGCAAGCTCACCAAGTGAGGGACCATAAGTATAATTGCACTTAATTGACAGGACATCAGACATAGCAAATTGAAAGTTCAAGGGCGGATACATTAATGACGGCTGAATGTATATACAGCAACAGGTTTTGTTTTGGTTTTTTTTTTTGTCAGGAATAGAAAGCAGAGATGTTTTAATTGACATAATGTTATACATGCTGTGCTACATTTAACCTGCTTGAAAGCTGGTGTCTGGGTTGCACAGTTTAACAAATTGCCGCTGTATGTGGTTCCAGTGTGATTTTGAACTCCAGATGCACTTCACAAATACTCATCATTTACTCAGTGAGGGAAACAATGCTTCCCTTATTAACTTTTCTTATGGTACAACAAAGGTTACACAATTATTTTTTTTCAAGGTGATTCACCTCAAGTCCCAGTAATGTTTTCATGGTCTGTGTTAGTTGCAGAGAAAGCGGATCAGGCAGTAGTGTGCACAACCTCCAGGACTCTGTATTGTCTATCTAGGCCATGTCTTCTTCAAGGCTCAGAGATCATGCACTCTGTTGGTTCATCTCTAATGGGCAGCTGTCACTGGCTGTACCTTAATGTTCTTCTGCTAATGGAAAACAATTAAGGGCAATAGTTTTTAAGAGGGCCAGCCAAAGAGCCGGATTACGGCTTAAAAGAGGACTGATTTTCAGCCAGTGTTTACAAAGTGCTTAAAATTGGCAGGGGAAAAAAAAATTATAAAATGCAGAAACGATCAGCAGGATTTGAGAAATTCTGCCCTAAAAAGTAGTTGCAGACTTTGATGGAATTTGGTATAACAAAGGTCTGTATAGTCACTGTTCAGTATTGGTATGTTTCAAACAGCAAGATATGCTTTACCTTTGTGTTCTGATCCTAAATCTCTTATTTCCAAATGCACGATCCGTGCTCACAAATGACCACAGTATTGTTCATATTCAGGGGCAGAAGAGTGTTCACAGAGTTATGTGCTTATTCACTGCCATTTTCTAAAGGGGTAAAACCTTCAGTCGCACTCCGTACATAGTTGGTTCCAACTTCCATGCACACACCACCTAAATCTGAGGAGCCATTTAGCTTTTTCGAGTCACAGCTTCAAATTTTGCTCTCTTGTCTTTATGCTAGCTGTTATCAAACAGGCCTTTATATGAATTAACAGGAGCCAATTAGCAAGAACTGCAGATAAGCCTTTATGTGTTTGATTGTATAGCAAAGAAATTAAATGACTGGTGTTTTATCTTAAAGTTGCAAAACCAAAATAGCTTGCTGGTATAATACAAGCACAGACGTATCCTCACAGGACTGACACATTCAGAATACCATTGTAATTAATGTTTTAAAGGGTGGAAGTTAATGCAAAGAATGTACATTGTAGTGGGCTTGTTCTGCAGACATCTGATAGATGCATTATGAATAAAAAAAAGATACATATAAACAAAGAAATAATATTACAAGACCTTTTACAAGATTTTCTGCTGTTACCTAGATTTTTCCACACATTAGCTTTGAACCATTGTTTAAAACCTACATTTGTTTATCTCCTGCAACAGTCATAAAGGCAGAACACCCACAGAAGCAAGCTAATATCAAAAGATTGAGCAGAAACATTTTTGCTGCATAGAAATTTACCATTAAAATTGTACTCACAGCTTGTTTTCTTCTGTGCTTGAATGTGCTGATCTGTCCTATTACTCAGACCCATACATTCACTGGAATTTGTATTTTCTTAATAGTGGCAGCATCTGTATCTGCCTTTCAGGACTGGTGCAAGAGGACAATCCAAATTACTTTGTTTTTTCCACGCATCCACTGCTGTGTACCTCAGAGCTTACAGAGTAGGTCTTTGGCCTCTTAAGAACCCACATTAATTTTGCCATTGATCTCCTGATTTCAGCTCAGTTATACAGCAAAGGAAGAAGGTATGGTGTCTCAGAAACATCCATCTTCATAATAATTATGGAGAGCTATGTCACATTTCATCTTTGTGGACAGTTTCATGAAGGTGGGTGACAAAGGCCCAACACATTTCTAACCAGACATCACTGACACTACAGTGGAAAACGCAAAACAACAGAATTCCATCAATCAAATGAAACAAAGTTATATGGATATGGAGAGAGATCAGGAAGCAGGATCAGAGGTCTGAAATAGTCTGTGACAAAAGACAGTAAGTATTAAGGCTGTGACAAGACAAAAAGTAGCTGCTTTAGTTTACCAGAGAGATCTAGGTCAGACCTGCAAAAACCTTTGAAATGACAAAGCTCACAGAGCCCAGGGAAGACTTGTTTGGGGAGATTGCAAAACTCCCATCACTGAAAGTCTCAGATACATGCCAGACAAACATCTGTCAAGAAGAGCAGATGTATTGCTGACTCTACCTTCTTCTTACAGGCTGTTTTATAAGACTTTTATACAGTACCTCACTTCTCAATGGAAATACACAAAAACTCATCTAAACAGTATAAAAAAATTAGCAAGCTAGATGTACAAGAAGAACAAGCATGGCTCAAGAATAGACAAAAATTAATTTCATAGTACTTACAAGGTAGATGGAGGTACTAAAAACATAAGCATGAATCTTAATAAATTAAATTATCTTTAGAAACTAATAAATCTACAAAGTAATTATCTGTTCTGCTGAAAACACCTTTTTAATAAAATACAGATAATTAAAATTAACTTGGAGAACTGTGAGTTAAGGGAAAAGTTATGAACAAAAAGAGCCATACTAATATGTCAAATATGCCTAGTTCTGAAATTCTCTGGCATAGAATGCTTCTTCTTCTTCTTCTTCTTCTTCTTCTTCTTCTTCTTCTTCCTATTCTTCTTCTTCTCTGGTATAGAATTCCCATCTTCTTATCCTACAAAACTGAGCTTCTGTGTGTGGACTCCCGCTTTGGAATGGTCTTTGGAAGCAGGTTTTCCTTCAAAAAATCTCCCTAGCCATGAAGAACTGCAGGCCAAAACTATGGTGAGGACTACCTTAGAGTTTAATAGCAGGAACTCAAGTTCCAGGGTAGAGGAATGTTTTCTGTCGAAGTTTAATTTACTGGTATAAACATAAGTAGTGATAGCTGTGCCATAGTTGAGTAATTCCCAAGATTCTCATGGTTGACAGTACCACCTGAGAATAAATACCGTGTGCCAGGGCCCAGAAGGAACCTGGGGGCTGTTTGGGATCATAGCTGTTAGATTACAGTCCCTGAAGAGAATGGAGCAAAATGGCAAATGCAGTTTGTATGTTGCCTTTGCAACCTGAGATGAAAGAGAATCACTGAATTTTGTCTCCTGAACTCCAAAAGGGAAAGAAAGGGTTATATATAGTTTCTGAATGAATATAGGATTTCAAGTCTTAAGGAAAAAAAAATAGAAAAACAAAAATAATATGCACACTCATGTCACTCGTGTTCCTAGGCTGCTCCTGTTGCTTCTAGCCCCAGCCAATCTGAGAAAATGGGAGTATGGAATGTTAAACTAATAAATGTGACTGAATTTTGTACAGATTTTTGCTAGTAGGGTTTGTGTCCTGTTTATTACAGTATAAGCATTATTACTAAGCACCAGCCAACTGTCTAGAGACCCAAGAACACTGTCTAATCCCACATCCCAGAGTTTGTCTTTAATTTTATTGATAGGTGAGTGAAGTGGATTGAAAGCTGAAGTTTTGGTCTGCTCTCCTGACTGACAAGCACCTTAAGCACACAGTGCCTATAAGAAGAGTTGCCTTTATTCCAAACCAGGGTAGAGAAGCCAAAGAATATAAAGGCAAAGAACAAGCCCTCTAAGCCCCCAGCTCTGCAGCCCTGCCTTTCAGATTGACTTTCTTGGGCTTCTCTCTTCAGCAGCATTAGTCTCATGGTCTCTCTGAAGCAGTGGAAAGTAACCTGCTATACATTAGAGCAGTCAGAAGTTCATATCCTGGTAAAACTGTTATGCAGTTCATTTTCTTCCTGTCCCTTGCAGGAACACTAAACTCAGAAAGAAAATTAAAAGCGAAAAAATTCGTAGTAAGTGAAGCCATGATGCAATATCTAATAAGAACACAGCCTTTATTCCAAGAAAAGCTCTTTGTGTTAACTCTTTTATTAAGAGGGACCATGCAAATTTCTCTATACACATGGCAGATCAGAAGGGGCTTTCATAATGCAAAGCCTTAGAGTACCTTCTGAATGTACCTGGCATTGCTCTGAATTTGCACTGCCTATTGCTCCTCTTCATCTCAATCAAAGAGAATAGCTCTGAACAAAGATTAATGAAAATCATTATTAAGGTGATTATTGGCCGAGATTATTTTTGCTGTTAGTGTCTGAGGCATTCATAATGTTATGTGTAGAGATGAGAGCCATTTTCATTAAAGCACACACACACACACACATATTTTCTTTTTTTAAGATTAAAAACCAGCCTTAAATTAAAGGGACAAACGCTGGCATCCTGGGTACAACTGTTATTCTAGTCCCTCTGCTCAAAGGAAAAAGATTAATGAACTGATATTATTTCCTAATTCCAGGCAGAAATGAATCACAGATCACTAGAGCCTCTCTGCAGTGTTTTTTTAATTATATTCATTGAAATCAAAAGTATTCACATCCCACTTTATAGTGAAGAGCCTGCTTCTTAGACCAAACTTTCCTCCAGTCTCAAATCTGACAGGGTTACATACCAGAGATGATATAATTTACCCACAGGAAAAGCTTTGGCATTTATGGGCCATATAGTTTCACACTTGCCAGTCATCTTGTTCAAAAAATATTTGAAAGATCTTATTATTTGTTGTGGTCAGCAATTTTTATTCCCAAATAATACAAGCACATAACCAGCACTAATCTCTAGTTTAATGTCCTTTGCAGATGTAATTACAGATTAGACAACTTGCTTGATTTTAGGTTTTGTCCTGCATATTTGTGCTAGTCACCCTAGGTTCCATTTCACAAAGACTGAGAGTACAAATCATCTAATATACTTCAGATGTCTATTGTAGGGTGAATACTGCCCAGAATTTCCTTCTTCATTCCTCTGAGCAACTGCAGATACCTAAAATTTAGAAAGAATGTCTGTGTCTGCTAGTCTTGCCTGTGAGGCACATGGTCAGGGCCTCTCTGGCTTTCTAGATGACCACTATACAAGGAATGAAAGACTGCAAGACCTTGGTGCAGAAGTTGTATCATGAAAGCGATCAAGACATGACATATACCATTTCAAATAAGGAAAATCATATGAGCTGATTTAAGAGTCCTTTCTGCCCTCTCTCAAGCCTTCAACCTTCTCCCTCATGGAATGTAAATGACTAACTCTTCTGAGTTGTCCAAATATTTTTTAAAAAGCCCTGACCTGTAGCAAAACCCACTCCAATTAGTGGAAAGTAGGTACTACCTTCTCACAGGTTTATTACTAAACACAAAACCTGATTGACATCACTTCAAAGGAGCCAGAAAATAAAGATCAGGATTATGACAGCCTGCAGGCTACCGTAATAATAAAACATGGCTGAAACAGAAATGAAATCCTAATCCTGTTCCAGCAGGCAAGTAGTGCAAGAAAATACTATGAACACAAGGTCATATCCTGGGATGCTGCTGTTACTGGGCTTCTAATTATGTATTAGAGCCATTGCAAGGCATTTCAGCAGTTTAGTTTCTTCCTTCCTCAAGAATGAGGGGGTAGACAGGTAGAAAAGCTCAAGCTTGCTACTGCTGCTGCTGAGATTTTCAGGAGGATGTTACTACTGCAGTGGGTGATCATGCACCCCTGTGCCCTGCAGCCATCCACCACACACCTCTCCCTCAACCATTCACACACCTGGAGAGCAAAATTTCCATTGACTGTCACGGGCTTCCCCTGTGAGGTGCCTGCCCATGGACTCCAGAACTTTTCTCCATTGCCTGTTTACCTCTTAACCATGGCATAGCAATGGATCAACTGTGACAACTAATGACAGCATTTGGGAAATCATGAGTATTCAGAGGAATTCAATGCAAATTAGATATATCATTGGATATATGTAGGATTCTTTATGGGCTAACAAAACCTCTCCAGTTCTGACCTCTGAGTGTTAGTCTTACCTAATTTTGCAATGTTTGTGTAAATTCCTTAAAGACAGGTGGATGATTGATACATTGTAAATTGCAATACCGGTAAAAGATGGGGAGACTGCACAAGACTTGGGTTTATCTCTCCACTGAAGCAATGAATTATCCAAGGGAATATGACAAGCAATTCATCAAAATATAAACCACACAGTCAAGGAAGAGTATGCTTTCCATTAAAACCTAAGCAAAAGCCCAACAGAATGCAACATCAGGCTTTCTATTGACTTCAGGAACCTTTCAATGCAGACCGAAGGAAAATTCATGGCTAAACTGGGAGGTGGGGTGTAAAGTAGGATAAAGTGATAAGTTGGAATAACATTTTTATCCTAATTAATGAATTCTTCTCCTCTGTAAAATTTATGTGTGTTATTATGTTATGTTTTAGGTCAGTGCCCTAAACTTTTTTAGTCTGAACAGGAAAGAAAAGACTTTTCATTTAAAATACTGCTCACAGTAAATATTGGGCACATAAATTTCAGAATCAGAGAGCACTATTCTTCCCTGGAGCAGCACATTCACCTCATCATCCATGGATTTCCTTTTTGTATAACCTCTTGTGCAAAAATGCAATTCTTTCTCCAAAGTGAGCATACATGGCTTTATAGTGGAAGAAGGACCTAAATATTAAAGAATTGTGACACTTCTCATTAGAGAGAGAAAAAAAAAGTTGTGTTTCTCTCTGCCATCTGCACAATTCTTCATACATTTTTATGTCACTCTGTTGCAGTTTAACCCCAGGTGACAACTAAGTACCATGCTGCAGCTCACTCACTCTCTTCCCCAGTGGGATAGTGAGGAGAACTGGAAAAAGGTAAAACTCATGGGTGGGAATAACAACAGTTTAATAATTGCAACAAAGCAAATTTAATAATGAAGATGATGATGATGATGATGATGATGATGATGATGATTGATTATGATGACAATAATAATGAAAAGGAAAATGAAAAGGAAACTGGAAGTTAAAAAAGAAAGGAGAGAAATAAAACCCAAAGAGAAACAAGTGATGCACAATAGCATTGCTCACCCACTGACTGATACCCAGTGCAACACCCTTCCTGGGGCCCCTACTGGCCAACTGCCCCCAGGGGATATACTGGGCACAATATTCTCTGGTATTGAATATTGCTTTGTCCAGTTCAGGTCAGCTGTCCTGGCCATATCCCCTCCTGGTTTCTTGTGCACCTGTTGGCTGGCAGAGCACAGGAAAGTGAGAAGTGCTTTGAATAAGCACTACTCAGTAACTACAATATGTTAACTACAACAACACTACAACCGAAACACCAGTATGTAACAGCATTATTCTCATACTAAACCCAAAACCCACAGAGGCCTACTATCTACTAGGATGAAAATTAACTCCATCCCAGACGAAATCAGGACACACTGATGCCTCCATACACAATTGCAAACACCTTGATGACCTCCCCTGCTTCATCACCAAGACATGATAGCATTTGGAGATGAAGTGGACAAGGAATTTTTTCCAACATCAGAAAATAAGGTGAGGGAAAAAGCCTGTCTCAAAGAAGAAAAATCAGAAGCACCATCTGGTTGTCAGACACATTAAGTCTTTCAAGAAAATTAGTGCTGCATTTTTTATTAGCAAAAGCAGACTCCTGCACTCAAGAGCTTAAACATAACTTGATTTTAAATCCTGACTGATGTTGTGTGTTTGGCACTGCCTGTTTATGTGTAACTTGTCCAGTTGCAGACCACATTATCTGGTAAAACAAAAGATACTAATTCTCACTGCAGTATATAAGGCAGAGCTTTGTGAAGTGCTTTTTTACCAAAAGTCTGGTGAACTGAAATCCTTCTGTCATGCACTGAAAAAACACAGCAGAGACAGCTGTGGCAGCAGCTCACTTGCTGTGCCTTAGACTAAGAGATTCCAGCACTGTTTGCTTGGCTAGTCTTCCCTCCCTCTGTTTATTCCACCTCCTACATTAAAGGCTGTCAGTAATAGCACGCTGTGAGATGGGGCTGCTTGTCCAGCACAGACGATATTGCCTGAATCATTTCATGTCCCCCACAAAAAATGGCTCACAAGAGCAGCAAACAAAACCAATGATAATTTCAAATTAACACCCGTATGAGAGAGCACAGTCTTTCCCCAGGGTTCAAAGCCATCCCCTTCAAAGCTTTTCAGGAAAAGCCTTTTTATTTGAGTTTTGCCAGACTGCATGCACAATCTCAGGCAAGCAGTAGCAAACATGAGAAGAGAAATTATTCTGAGATACAGCAGGAAATTAATTGAAAGCATTGCGAATGTGTGCACACAAGTAAAAAGAAACTGTCTTGCGTACTTGAAGGAAGAGTTTACTGTACAAACATTTCTCTTGTTATTCAGTCTAAAGAAACTTGACAAAATGTATTCAGAAAGGGTCTTTGTCAAGTAAGAATTACAAAGAGAGGGATAAATTGTAAGATAACAAATGTATCCATCAAGCTGAGAGTACCAAAGAACAGAGCCTTTCAGCAGCAACAGCAGCAGCATGAGAGCCAAAGCACTATATAGAGTACAACAAAGTGGTGCTATGGCCAAGCTTAGCTCATTGTAGAACATAACCAGTTAATTACCTAATCCCAGTTTTGGGGCAAGCTCATTTAGCAACAGGACAACAACCTTTCACTGTGTTCCTAAAACCTTGGGGCCTAAATACCACTTGTCATGTGGATTTAAGTTATTTAAGCTCACAGGAACTATTTAAACTTGATAATTGGAGATTTCTTTCATAGAGAAAAACAGGTTTTTATACACTCAGAATTTATAGAAATTATTTCTAAGCTTTTAATGTGTAAATAAATGCCATGGATGTTGGTGGAGATGTAAATTCTCTTTCAGTGATACACAGAACTTTCTTCATAGGCTGCTTCTCGCACCTGTGGACACAAGAGTGCCATCTTCTGAATGCAGCTGAGATGTTAGCCTGTAGGGTCTGATGAGGGATCTTTTCACCTTGTTCAAGATTGCAAAAGAGTGATTCTTACCTGGTCTCCCTAAAGTTCCTACATACAACATTTCCTTGATCCCCCAGGAGAATCCAGGTTTGCCATTGAAAACAGCATAGGCAGGGCTTTCCAGGAAGTCAGCGTGTTATATTTAAAATACATCTGCGATGCACTGGCCCTTCCACCCTCAGCTCCCCAGAGGCAGGGTTGGCGATCCAGGGCTCCCTGGCCACAGCAAGACGGTGAAGCAACAGAAGCTCAGTGGCCTATGGTGCTAGGGCTGCCCAGAACACAGTTCCTCATTGAACGTGCATATATAAATTCAGTATTTTATAAATTTAATATTTTATTAATGAAATTTAATATCCATTTCTTTCAGTGCACTATGTCACTCGGTGGACATCTCCAATGATATTCCAGTGTTGTGGAATACCAGACCTCCTCCCCTCTTGTGAGGTCAGCTTCTCACTCAAAGTCTGAGAAGATCCCCAGTAAAAAGAGTAGTTATGGTCAGGATTGGAAGAAACAGATGACTGAAATAAGCTTTCTTAACCCTTTTTATATCTTTTTTAGAAAGTTTAGGAAGACAGTTGTCCTCACTGAGGGTTGTCAGAAACTTGGCATTTTTCCCTGGCAGATCATGTAGTTGTATGCTGAAACAGACACATTTCAATGTGTTCTTTAACATTTTGTTTGCACATTCTTATTTTGAATAGTCAGATGGATATATGTGACTTAAATTTATCCTCAATTTTTGATTTGAGTACAAATTTGAAGAATAAAACAAGTGAACAAAGGAAAACTGAAGAAATTGATGAGCATTATAGGAAGTATATAGAGAAATGCATTGCAGGGCAGGCTTGAGTGAAAGTTTTTCTCTCAGGAGAATATTTTTGAAAACTGTAAGGAGTATTTGAGTGAGCTCTGAAGTCTGACAGTTTTTTGCAAGTTAAAGTAGCCAAGGGAAATATTTTATATAAGTAGAGCATATCTTCCCTGATTTCATTCCTTGCTACCATTAATGGATGTTAAATATCATACAGCAACAGGTTAATAATAGCAGAAACCAAATCAACAATTCAAACCAAATCAAATAGCCAATAAATGTGGATATGGATGTTGATATTGATGCCTTTAGGTACGTAATATTATCTATATTCTGCAAAACAAATACCAAAATTACCTTAGACATAAAGGCTTGTTCTCATGCCTACAGAAAGACACCATCCTTTGGTTTTGATGTATGGTGATGTATTTCCATGTATCAAAAGGTTACTATTTAGTTATAGCACTCTGTCTTGTTATCATCTGTTGCCTGAGCAGTCAAGATCAGGATCCAGCCATATCAGTGTTATGAAGGGATGTAGGGGTTTAGAGAAATCCTTGCCTTTTGCCCAGGTCCCTGTCAGCAGGCAGTAAGTTTATTGAGATGGCCAGCAACCCAAAACCCACGGTCATTCACAAGTTCTTTCATAATGGCCGATTCAGTCTATTATAGAACAAATTATTTATTTAATAGACAGAAAACTAACAGACATAAGACTTAAACTATTACTACACAGGAATAAGGATAAAAAGAGAAACTACTAGTAGATATATATACAGCACAAGGTTAAAGGTACCTATTAATGTTACAGCTAGAGAAGAAATAATATAACTTAGGATTCAATGTATCTTACCATCCAGTTGTTGGTGGGGCACACATCTATATCTTTTCCCTCAATCCCTACTGAAGTGACCGTGGAACCTGCATCCAGGCTCCAGGGAGAGGCCTCCCACACTTTCAGAGTGCGCGTATAGAAGGCTTCTGCCTCTGTGATAACTTGTGTGTCTTAAAAGACACTGTTTGCAAAACAGTGCCTCTTTATCAAGAATATTTCTTTTATTTCTTCCCACATCAGCTCTCGAGACTAAGATGTTGATTCTTAGCTAAGGCCTGAGCCCCTTTGATGCCAGAGATGACCACATTCTGGCCCTTTCACCTGGGTTATCTCTTTATGCACCAACTGTCTGTGATAGAGAGGAGGGGGGTAGATGTCCTGCCACAGTCAGGTACCAGGGAAAGACAAAACAGTGAATAGTCATCATCCTAAATGAATTCAACAGTCAAGTGATGAATGGAGAAAAAGCTAGTTACCTAATCAAGGAGAGTAACGTGGAGCCCAGCAAATAACATGACAGTGGCAGGAAGGATTTTGTTTGTTTTCCGGTAAGTATGAGACAAATAACACACCAAATTGAAGGGCTAGGGAGTGCAGGGATGAAACAGTTCAGAATCAGCCATTGAGGACGAGGGTAGTAGAAACCTAGACCATACCAAACTGAAAAGAGAGTGGACAGAAAAAATGAAAGGAAATATCCTCATGATGTTGGCCTTGGCTTTTACAGCTGCCATTTCTGGCTGTAGGTAGAAATAACAATTCTGATGGTATAAGAATTTTTATTTGGCTTTTCCTGTTTCCCTTATAAAGAATAAATAGGTATAATAGGTTGGAATTTTTCGAGGTGGAATACTTCCTTATATGAGGTTTGTCTTAGCAATGCTAAACAAAGTCCTTATCACAGTGTTTGGGAGTAGTGCAGAGGGAGGCATTCCAGGAAAAGCAGTGCTACCCTTTTCTGTTGTGCCAGTATCAAGCTCTGTATGGGAGACTGTTGTAGCTCACATTAGGGCATAATTTATTTACATATGACCCAGAGAGACAAGGTGAAAATTCAGCCTATTTCTTATGCTGTCCCTTCCAAGATCCTTAAATGGTAGAAAGACTGTGCTTGCAATGTGGACTTGTCTCAGATGTTTAAGAAATTATACCTCTTGTTCTGCTGGATGTCAACAATAATCTGGTTAAGACTTGACATCGAAAGACTCTTTTCCTAAATAGACAGCTATAACATCAATCCTTGAAAAAGAGTTTGCAACTTACTGGAGGAGCATTCACAAATTTGACATGAAGATAGTGGTGCTGTGTGGGGACTCAGGGCATTGTGACGATGGAGGAGTCTGTTCCCTTTGATGAGTCTATTCTCAGAAGAATGGGACACTTTCAATTTCTTCCAGGTGTCAAAATTACTCTGATAAATAGACCATCAATGAATAGAAAACCAAAATTTCTTTCATTAAGGTGAAAAACTTAAGAAATAAGCGTGTTTGAAAGTGGATACACAGATATGAAACACCATGTGTAGCTCACTACTTCTAGTTATGCTTCAAAAGGTTTTCATTTAGCTATAAAACTGTCTCAATACTTCACACTTCTGCAAGATAGGTTTTTATCTCTACTCAAGATGCTGGCTGCTGTTTGAGGAATGCTGCTGTCCTTTAGGAATCCTTCTGTAATTGAAATCCTTCTGTACAGGACATTCATGGAAACTGCTAAGAGGTGATTTAAAAATAAATAAAATCTTCACAGGCTTCTGGAATTTGTTGTTGCAGAAGGTGGGGGAGCCAGGTAGCCTCAGCAGGTTCAAAAGAAGTTTAGGCAAATTCACAGCCAGGACATCCATGAACAAAAGTAGGAAATAGAAAGGCATGCCTATCCAATGATTACAGCTGTTGCAGGGAATATGAGGGAAAAGGACTGTGGAAGGCAGCCAGGCTCACATGCTATCACTCAATGGCACCTTCTATTGGCAGTTCTGGGAACAGAGTACCAGGCTAGACAGACTCATTGGCTGGGTCTTCACCCTGTCATTTCAAGTATCTGGACATTTTCTAAAGATGAAAGCAAGGTTTATGTATATATTTGATATTTAACTTGACTGTAAGGAGTTCATTTACTCACTGACGATGAAGTCATCCATGGAAACAGGAATCTTGGCTTCAAACTTTAGTTGTAAAACATTGTAGCAAGAATATTGGGAACTGTATTTTATGCAAACATCATAAAAGCAACAAGAAGGCATCTTCTTGTTCTCCCCATTCTTGAAAGAGATTGCCCTAAATTACAGGTGAGCCTACCAAGTAGATGGGAAGACATCTTATTTCTTCTTACTGCATTGGTACACTTAATAAAATAGGACAGAATTTAGCCCTCAGTCATCTTTAAGCTGACAAGTGCAAATTCAGATAAATTCTGGAGGAAGAGAAGTACTTCAGCTGATAAACAGAAAGAAACTTTCAGATAGTAAGTTTCAGGAGAAACAAATTTCAACTCAATGCAAAAATCTACTGCTGGGAGTTTCATTTTAATCAGTCATTTTCTTCTTGTTTTTATTTGCACAGCAGTTCTGAACAAATTGAGTAGTATTTTTTTTTCCTTTAGTACAGGCTGGGATTCTACCACTTCCACTGTAAAGGAGAATTCAATTTTGCAGTGATAAGTTCAAGAATACACAGATAAGAAATTTGAAGGAAGTGGGTGGGGGGCAGAAAGACTACCAGGCAGGAATGGAGAATACTAAGAAAAAACAGAAAAAGGAGAATTTTTCAGCTTCATTATACATGCTGAACCTAGACATTTTTCTGCAATCTACAATCTTCAGCCAGAGAGCAGGTAGTGTGCTTTTCTTATTTAATCTCTTCATTGTTTTAGAAAGATGCATTTACATTTTCTGTGTGGATAAGCAGGACTAGACAGCTTGTGGAAAGAGATAACATAAGCGCTGAGCTCTGTTGAACCTTGGCAGTTTACTAATCTTCCAGGTTTTAATCTCAACTCATTGCCCAAACTCTATCTCTCTAATGGCCAGAGTAAATCCAGATTTAGATAAAGAAATGTAAGGGTTCAGCTCAAACTCTGGTGGAGGCTTGATGCTGTGTTCTGAGGTGGAAACAGCATAAGCCTTTGCAAGGCAGGCAGGGAAGTTTTAAACTCTGCAGCCATCACTGCTGCAAACATGCAACACGCAATAGTGGCGACTGAGGATGGATGGCTTGTGACACAGAATAAGCGCAGACAAGAGGGCAGCTGCCCAGGGTGAGCTATCTTAGCATCCTGTCATCAGAGATGGCCAGCAGCAGCTTCCTTGGGAGCAGAATACAGAGATAGATACTGTACAACAAGATACACCAGAATAGTCCTCTTCTCCTCCAAAATTTGCAGCTTAGGAACAGTCGAGCCAGACCTGTTGTCTGAGCTCAGTAGCTCTCAGTGTATTTTTATTCTATGACTTCATCCAGTCATCTTCTCTATGCACAGTTTCAACACACACAGCCACTTGCAGCAAGGAATTTCAGGGATGAACGAAATACTTTCTTGCTTTGTTTGCTATGAAGCTACCAACTACCATAACCTGAAGTTTCTAGGTTCTGTGTGGGCAGGAACAGTGGAAAACTATTGCCTATGAGCCCTCTGTGCATCTCTCTAGAATTTATACAGCTTTTATACAGGTCTCTCTCTATTTCCATTGTTTTTCCCTGAAGAGCTGCATCTTGTTCAGTCTACTCTTGTGCAATCTGCATCCCACCATTGATTACCTGTGCCACTGTTCATTGGCCTTTTCTAGGAGCGTTATGCCTTTGAAACTGAGACTAGAACTACACACATTAAGATGCAGGCATACCAGCACTTTGCATGGTGATATAATGATATTTTCTGCTTTATTCTCTTTCATAACAATTTTTTCATTCAGTTTACATTTTTTTCTAGACCTGGGCACTGAGTTCAATAAAACTCTGTATTATAACCCCAAGATTTCATTTCTGTGTAATAGCAGCTCAAAGCCCATAATTTTATATGTGAAGTTTGGATTGTTTTTCCCCATGTATGTCATTTTACATTTATCTGTTCTGAATTTCATCTGCCACTTAATCACCAAGTCTTTTAGTCTCTAACAATCCTTCTGCAATTCTCCACACTGGTTCTCACTTTTAACTCAGCAATTTGACTTAGACTTCCCACTACTATGGCACACCCACACTTGTTCTTATATCCTTGGAATAAAACACCCACTCTGATCAGGCTGAGGTGAATAATTGGGGTGAATTGTGTTACCATTTTCATTCTAGATTTTAAATACTTGTCTGCTTGCCTATACCTGAAAACTTTTGAACTGTTGGAAAGTTACAATCAGTGTTGCTCCCGGGGAAGAGTGAAAAAGGGAGTGAGACAGAGTGAATTCAGTTATCAGGAATATCACTATTATTCCATAGAGAGCTGTAGAAGATAACCCAGACAATGGATTTCGTGATAACATCCCAAAATAGCTATTTTCATGTCATTACACTTGATGTCATTGTATAGGTTCTGCATTTTTATAGCCTAAAGTTCAATATTATCATTTCTGTTCTGACAGAGCTAAGGACATGGTAAGCTAAGGAAATGGTAAGATGCAAGGTCCAGCCCTGAAGGATTACAGACCAATGCACTGATTTAAGAAATTAGTTGAGGACATATGCAGGTCTAATTATTCAATTAAGTTCTTCCCTAAATATGTCTGTTTTCCAGAGTTGTGGATGAACCTCGAGGATCTGGACTGGGAAGTAAATCACAGCCCGTAATTAGCATTCCCCAGTTTGTTTTCCCAGCTCCTAAAATTCTACCTAGGATAAAAAAGAAAACAAAACAAACAATGAAAAATCCCACCAAAAACAACACCACAAAAATATGTCTGTTTTAAGGTGGAATCTTAAATCCGTAAGTTGCATTTAAACAGATGGGAGCAAGAAAAGGTTTTAATAGCCTCTTGCCATCACAGACTCCAGTCCTGCCACATTTGCTGAGTGCTTACTGACATTAGAATACCTCCAAACTGTACCTTGAGATGCTCCTTAATTAAGCCTTAAGAAAGGAAACAAACAAGCAAACAAAAAGAGGCTTGACAACAAGCCATTCATGGTTTGAGAAATGCAGCTAAATTGCATGTAATGCTTTATCTCTTTGAGTGAGAACATTTGGCTTCAAAAGTTGGAAATGTATTATTCTGTAAATCTTCTCGTTAATTACATTTCATTTTGAATTCAAAGCCAGGCCAGCATCAATTTATTTCACTCAATTGCATCAGCCTTGTAATATTATTCTTCAGTTTTACTTTCAATCTGGCTCTGACTGATAACATTTTGAGATCAGTAAACAGGCAGAGGTTGCTACCAAAAATAATGGTATGTTATAAAGCTGCTGTAGTCCAACAATTAAGGACATTTTATTATGTAATAAGGCCGCTGCTATTTTTTTCACTGAAGCCACACAACATTAATTCCATCACTAATTTACACGAGGTATATTATTGATGGGGCAAATGCATTAGTTTATATCAAGTTCAAAAATCATATATCTTTTAATATATTAAAATCAGAGTCCTCAGGAGGCTACAATGTGATCTTTCCTAATTGAGACAAAATCATGGTGTTGATTAGATTCACTTGTCAGGGTGGTCCTTCCTGAGGTGGGATAGTATGGAAAAATGGTAGAAACCATGTTCTGCTCTATAGAATTTACCAGTGCTGCATTACTAAATGTTTATTCTCACTGCTACTATCTAGTCTGAGAAATGTATTCAGGGGAGAAGTTATGACTGGCAGGAGTTTGTTACTGCTTTTAGGTACACATTTCTCACGCTTCACGTTATAGATTGACAAGTGAACAAATGCACCCGACACTGGGAGCAGAAAAAG
>WBMY01007047.1:998057-1008445 GCA_013397315.1 Donacobius atricapilla | reverse complement strand
AAAAAAAAAAAAAGGCTTCTTGAGGAGGGAAACAACATATGTATGATATATAACTGTGTCTGTGTCTGAGAAGTGGAGCACTTCTGTATCCTCCAATGATATTTTAAATAAACTTTAGACAGATCACAGCCATGCAGATTTCTTCTGAGGTTGGTTCACATACAGAAGGAAGCCTGGAAGAATACAGAGGATTTGAGTGAGCAGTACATCCTTCCTGAAGCCTTCTGAGGAGTGAAAGCTATGACTAAGTGCATACTTCAAGGATGGATTGTAAAATTTAGGAACTCAGATTAATAGTTGGATCTTTAACACATCTGAGTATGCGTTCATAACTGCCACCAATGATAGTTACTGAGCTGCTTTGGTTGGATAGGAGCTGGTAGTAAATGAAATCTAGTTTTGTAACGGTAACTGTTAAAAGCAAACAAGAATTCTCGAAGAAGTCATGCTTCAGACCTCTATTCATCACAAAACTTTGCTTCAGATATTTTTCATCACAAAAGTTTTGGAGAATTCTTTTCCTAGTGATTGGATAAGTAAAAATCTTGCTGCAGAGTCTCTGCTTCTGAATTAGATCCTCAAAGGTAATTTTTAGAGACAGGCTGCTGAGTGAGATGGAGGACTAGCCTGATTCACTGGGACTCTTTCCCTGTTTCAAAAGCCAGAATGATCCTCAGCTCATTAGAGAGTTATTTGCATCTGTCAAAAATCTGTGCCGCGTTAAAGACAAATAACTCATAGTCTGGCAGACATTTTTTTTTTCCATTTTAAGTTATTCTATAGACCTTCACCATGATCTTTGTGAGGTCACAAATCAGACCTCATTTTCTCAGCCCTTGTCCTTTTTGAATAGTGATAATAGTACTTACTTACCTCACAGGACTGTAGTAGATCTTTATAACCCAGAATCTGCAAAACACCAATAGTATAGAAGTAAGAAGAGAAAAAAAGGCTGTCATTAGGCATCTTTCAAATTAAACTAGATGGGGCAAATGAAAAGATCAAGGGCCAAAACAACAGTCTCCTGACTCACATGGGCATGGCCAAAGTGATCAATGTCAATGTAATTTCCAGCAGCCCGTCCAGTGTATGAATGTGTAAGAGGAGCCAAGACACAGATTTATGAAATCTCCAGAAAGCATAAGTCCTATCTAAATCCCAATTTCAAAAGGGAAGAAAATTTAGTCTGTCTTCTCTTGTAACAAAACATTCCAGTTCCTTTTCAAATTGTTGTTAAAGCAGTTAAAGCCAGAAGTGAAAAGCAAATAAATAAAAAGGATATTATCTCTGAAAACAAATAGATCATGGTGGCATGCAGGGATAATATTGCTGAGTTAGCCATCACTTTTACTACTGAATGGCAAGCTCTCTGTTAACAACTGTCTGTGGCTGTGGGATCCCCTGACTGAGGGCCATATTTATCACACAATCTCAGGCACTCAAATGAGGGATTGAGGATGCAGAGCTCAAAATTCCCTTATCAGTCATGCATTTCTTCATGGTGTAGTGGTTTGTTTTTGTTGGGCTTTTTTTTAATTATTATTTTATTTCCCCATTTCACCAAAGTCAGCTTTGAAATCACTTAAGCTTCTAATATGTCCCTAGGTCAAAAGGGAGAGCCACGATCTATGC
Organism: Donacobius atricapilla; assembly: GCA_013397315.1. Taxonomy (NCBI): domain Eukaryota; kingdom Metazoa; phylum Chordata; class Aves; order Passeriformes; family Mimidae; genus Donacobius; species Donacobius atricapilla. The sequence continues at coordinate 1,006,813 of WBMY01007047.1, read as the reverse complement.
CATCATGGACAGGGTACCACTCTTCTCCATTAAATGAAAGAAAGGTGAAAAAGCAATAATCAAGGTATCTGAAGTACAGGAGTAAAATCAGGTTGCTTAGAACTGTAATTCAGTCCAAAATATCTGAGAAGAGACTTCTGCAAAGAGGGATTGACCTTGCAGCCTACTGTTGCACAGGGCATGCATAGGGAAAAATGACACAGACTTGGAGAACTGCTTCAAAGAAGCCATTAACACACAAAAAGAGAAAAGAGAGAGCTGGTAGCCATTAAAATAAGCTGTGCCCACAGCCCATGCTTGAAAAGGAGACCCACAACATCAGCAGGACAGAAAAGTCTGTAACTGATACCACTCAGGGGCAGAGACCTGTGTTTAAAGAGATCTTGCCTGGCAGCTGCTCAGCCACTGGCTCTGAAACTGGATCTGTAAAGGTACAGTGACCGTGGCAATTCACACCTAGTGCTCACATTTGGATTGACTGTACAGGGATTCTTCCAGGCCTGTGCAGTGAGACCAAGCCCTGCACCATGATCACAGTGAGATCATCTGCTTTTAACATGGAATGAAAGGGGGTCCCTGTTCTCTTCAGAGAGACAGAACTCCTCATTACATGCACAGTCACACCCTGCAGTCACACAGGCCAGTAATCAAAGACCTTAAATGTCTAATCTCCAAGCATCAAATGAAGGGGGAAAGTGATAAACTAGGGTCACTAGAGATAAGCTTGGGGGTAGCACACCAGTGTTAGAAGAATGGTGTCCTAGCAAGGTCCCTTGTCTGCTATCTTACTCTCCAAAAGGTATATGCAAGGAAAGAGTGCCAGCAGGGTTGTGGCACCTCGCCCTGGAGGTATTTAAAAGTTGTATAGGTGTGATACTTATGGACATGGATGAGTGGTGAGCCTGGCAGTCCTGGGTTAATGGTTGGACTCAATGATCCTAGATGTCTTTTCCAACCTAAATGATTCTATGATTCTGTACTGTAAAGAAATTTCCATCTTGAATCTTAGAAGAACTGACCCATTGTAGTCACAGCTCTCATCTATCTGCAACAGAAAAGATTAAGTTTCTGATTTCTATGCAACTGTGCTAACCTTAGTACATTATGGGAAAGGCTGTATTTTGGTGTCTGTTGGCAAGACTGATTGTCATCATTGCTTGTGAGGTCCTCCTTCTTGCAGAAATAGTCCAGGTCTGGGCATCCCAAAGTTTCACTTCTCTATGCAATGAGGCATCGGCCTTGTAGAGTGGAAGTAGCAGAGAACATTAGGAAAGGATGAAGAGCACAAAAAAAGAAGGATCATGAATTATGTGTTGAAGGCACACCTATATCCTACGGCAAGTCTGATGACTTCTGACTACTAGATGTGAAATTGCCATTGGGAGAGTCTGACTACTGTTGTGGATTGTATTTTTAAATGTGTGTCTCTGCTATCTGAGATCCCCAAAATTTTGTTTTATTTCTTTAACCTCTGTCTTATCTTTATCTCTGCTTAATCTTACAATATTTCCTAAAATATAGTTTGTTATTTCTAAATCTGATTTTAGCAGTGATTGCTTTTCATTCCTAGAGTTTTAGATATAGGGGAATATTAATTTATGCATCTGATCATTAGATAGCTCTAGTCCATACTGGGACTTGATTTGACTGAACCAACAACAAACTAAAGGCTGTGACCTTCATCTGCCTCAGGCATAACCCAAGAATGATTGATTTCCAGCGGGCCCTTTGCAAATGTGAAATTAAACAGCACGACCTCTTTTGAGGTAAGCTTGCTCTTTGAAGGATGATCATGTATTCATTTGATCATCCCTTTAATCCTTGTCTGCAATTTTTCATGAGGATTGTGTCACAGCATAAGAAATGACAGTGGTATCCACACATTCAAGAGGGGACATGAGAAAGAAAGTATACCTGCCTACATCACCTTCCATGACTGGCAACAGGTTGAGAGTTAGTTTTGAAAATAATTATTATTTCTCTCATGTGTTATTGGACACAACATCTGGAATTCAATTCTCTGGCTAATAAGGAGCCACAGGGGATCTATCACACTGTGATGCTTTCTTTGAGGAAATGTGGAAAGGATTTTAGATAATACATTCATCTGTGAGTTGAAAATCATTTGATCTTTTATAAATAGCAAAATATGATAAATTATTCCATTACCTGCCTCACTAGCACTTTGGTGAAAATAAGGTTTGGCATGGTATCCTTTTTGTCTATGGCTGGAGAACAAAGAACTTGATAAAACAGCAGAAGAAAATTTTAAAAGCATGTAAGATATGGAAATGGATAAGAAGGTTTTCTTATCCCTTGTTGATAGGACTTCAGCTTCTAAATTTCTCACAGATTCTTTGTCAATAACTCTACTTTTCAAAAATGCCAGTGTTACCTTTTGCCTGATGCCAAAAATCTAATAGGGCATATCAATAAGAATTATAATACACAAAAATATAGCAAAAAACGGCAATTTCAAATGGAGACATAACATTTCCTGCCCTTCTGACGTATTTTCTGATTACACCAGCATACAGTACAGGGCAGTTTTGGTTTCAGTATCAGTCTTTTACAGTTATATGCTCATTTGGGGTAAATTTGAGTAGCATTCATTAAAATATACAAGTGGGATAGAATTCTGCAGATTACAGTGAAGTCTTCATATTTGTACCTTATACATAGATATGAAAAAGTAGTGTTTAAAGATTAACTAATGATACAGATCATTAGTTACAGATCATTCTGGATNGAATAGAATAGAATAGAATAGAATAGAATAGAATAGAATAGAATAGAATAGAATAGAATAGAACTGTTTCACTTAGGACCTCTAAGTAGCTAGGATGGAAAAAAATTCAGGCTAAAAAATTAACATAGATAATAAATCATAGTAAATATTGAAAAGAGTTGTAAAGTTAACTTGACATAATTGTGGATCCTGGTGATTCCTAAATTAGAAAAAAAATGGTGTGACAGAAAATAAACACTATTATATTCCTTCTCCAAACACCTTGAAATCTGGAAAGAACATTTTACCTTCCTCCCTATTGGTTAGGATATGTTTATGAACACAATTTCTTTATTTCTTTCCTTTCACTTATCATAGAATCATAGTAACATGGAACACCTTGGGTTGGAAGGCAATCTTTAGAAGTCATCTAGTCCAACTGTCCTGCAATTATAAGAAATGTTTTCCACTAGATCAGGTTACTTGGAGACCCACTTATTCATGTTTGAAACCAGGATGATAGATAGCAAATACTTTTTGCAAATTATTTGTAAATTATTCACTGATTAAGTGCCTGATAGCATGGTAAAGACAAAAAGTAAAAACCTTTGCTGAATAAGGGTATTTAAATCTGTGTTCCATACAGTTCATCTTGTAAATTCACTGCTGAAGGATCCCAGAGTGCTAGTAACCAACCTGTACTGCAGGGGTAGTCAGCTATTCAGAGGGATGTTTTGCAGTAAATTCAATCACAAATGCTACCAGGGTGTAAGAAAGCTGAAGGAAATTGCATCTACTACCTTCATGAAGTAATTTTCTGAACAACAAACATTTCAGCATAATCCACTTAAATCATAGTTAAACTTTCCATACACCATTCCTTCTATTTCAGTGCTGTTTTTATAGGCAACAAAATGATTCATTCTTTAATAAACTACCTACTTGAAAAATTGTTAGTTTGCAAGATACCTAAAAGCAGCAGCAACTTCTTATGTGCATCTTCATGAATTGGTGGGGGAACACCCTGAACTCCTTTACCATCTATATTTAGAACTGCTAATATGCATGAAAATCTGACCTTCAGGAGTATGTTAGACCCTTTTAGCTGAGGGTTTTCAAGTAGTAGGAAATTCAGTTGTAAAGCAAGAAGATTGAATTATCTATGTGTAGATGTCCTGCAGTGAACAGAAGTTTTGAGCTCTCCTTATATTCTAGCCTATCCTCTAGTTAATGTAATTAAGAGTCTTGGAGAAATTATCCCACTCTAGATTATACACTATTATTATTACTCATGGCCAGCTGAATTGTTTTCCAGGATTCACTGATAGCAATGACAGATTTTGCACCCAAGACACATGAAGATACCTACAGCTAGATACAAATGTAGATGCTTTTACTTAGGGTTTAATCAATCCTTGCAATTTAACATGATTTCAAGTAGACTGTGAATTAAAAATAGAATAGTGCTTCCTGATTAACTCCCATGTGACAATTCTTTTGTTTTGTGATAAGGCTTTAATATAAGATTAGTTTGATCCCTGTATAAAGGAAAAAAAGCCTCTTCAAAAGGTTCATCATACTTTATTGAGCTGTTGAGACAGCAGAAACATTCAGGAACATTTATCCAAATTCTTTTGTACGGAAGCTGAAGACAAAGAGTAAGACAGAAAGTGCTACAAAGAGAATGGAAAATGTAGATCGTTTTAAATTGCACTAGAATGGGATTTTGCCACTGAGGACTCCATAATAGGCTGGCACATAACCTGGATATAATTTCTTATTTCAGACAGAAAAAATATTTACACTTCTACTCATGCCAGGTTCCCTGCATTAGAAATGGAAAGACATAGTCATCTTTGGTGTGCAATTCAGCTGAAATATGGAAAGGACTGCTACTTGAAAGTGTCTGTTCCTCTTCACTGAATATGGGGGGGATTTGATCCAAGCCAATAATTCATATGTAGATGATTGTATCTGATCAGAGGCGTCCCTGACTGAGTGCCAAGGAAACATGGAGAGTCTGTGCTGAAGCAAGGAAAAGATGCTTGAGACTTACTAATTCATTAACCTTCTATTGAATTCAAAAGCAGACACACGTATTCCAACTGTAACAAAGAACAGCTGCGCTCACCCCAAAAAAAATCCACAACTCTCCCTCTCTACCTCCTAAAAAATGAACACCAAAAAGACCAAATCACACAGAAACGCAGAAACAGCAACAATAACACACCAGAAAACTTTTCAAGGACAACATTTTCTGTGTAAGCCCAGCGTCAATCAGATTTTATTGTAATAAAGGCAAGACATTAAAATCCTGCTCTATAATAGTGCAAAAGTGCTCCCCACAGATTTTCGAAGGCAGAAAGGCCGCACACTGATCTGATTGCAGGACAAACACCAGTACTGCTACTTCCAGTATTCCAGTATTTTTCTTCCAGTTCTTCTGATCCTTCTATCTAGCCTAATACATGTGCATAACTGCTTCCTACAGCCACATCACAGAGTGAAAATGAAGTGAAAAGATCACAAAAGGGCTAGTAGTTACCCCCATCACTTGTAGTATCTCTGCATGTTTAGAAAAGAAAATGCCTGAGAAAACAAAATGTCAGATCTTTAATTTTTTTTTTTTGTCTTGTAGTCCATGTTACAGAGGAATTGTTTCATTTCATTCCCTTTTTAAATAATAAGTTGTCTCAAGATCTCCATTTTCTGAGTCACATTAATTGTGTTACCCTTCCTTCACATCCCTGCAGAGAGTACTCAGCATTCAGTGACAGTGGACAAGACAGATTATAATAGAGTAGATCTTACTGTATGTTTGCCACTAGAATAAATATTTCTCTTTCAATTGAAAAGCTGGTTTTATACACTGTGTACAATTATTTTTAACAAAAAATGTGGTTTTCCTCTGCCACTATTATTCACAAATAGCCATCACAGAAGGACTACTAAGGCAGTCTCTACACTGAACTATGAAGGCTGCTGGTATCCCATAGGCTGCCAGCAACCAGAATATTCAAAAGTGGAGTTCATAACTCTCTTGAGACTCAAAATACATCTTCTGTGTGGTAACATAGAAGTACTCATACACAAACCAGAGAATAAGAGACTTCCAGGCAAGAAGCAAGAAGGTTCTGTGAGGCACTCAGGCAGGAGGGTAAAAAAGTGGATGATGGGTCAATTCTTATGTCTCATGGACAAGAAAGAAAGTTGTAGGCAGCAAAATAAAGTTTTCAAGTCAGATTAATCTACTGGGTATCAAGATTCAACACCAGCACCAGAAGCTGCATGATTTCACGGAACATATTCATGTATCTCAGTAGAGCAAAGCAGAGTGATTGATATGGGCAAGGTTTTATCATGTTAACACCATGATCTGCAAGATTAATCTGTTCCAATTGTCCTACCAGGATAGTCAAAGTGACATGCATGTTACTTATGTACCCGTAGCATATGGGTCACTAAGGCAGGATCCAGGTGATCCTTTAGTTTTTTAACCAGCTATAAGCATGGGAGTCCGATATACTCAGTAAATCCTCTCAAGCCACTCTGAAAATTTCAAGGATAAAAAGACTTTCAACTTCGTTTTGCTCATTCTGTTGTTTGCAACTTTTAGATTCCTTTGGGGTTTCCATATCTTTCCTTCCTTTTTGCAATCCTTGCCACAAACCGAGAACCATACTCAAATGTTAGAAGCTAGAAGCAACTTTTTAATGACCTATTGAGAATTAAATGAATAATTTAAGATTTACAATAGCTTTAAATTGGTTTTGCTTGTTGTAGGGTGTAAACTTCATTACAGAGGGGGGATTTATTCACTTTCTGTTTGCTTGCAATGAAGTGATACAAAATCCTGTCTCATATTTTCTTTGTGTTAATTGGGGATTTAACTGTTGCTTCTTCTGCTTACAGTGATGTACATCAAAGCCCTTAAAATCCATTTTAATTGTGCTGAGTGGATTTGGTCAATTACACTAGTAATCTTTCTATTAATAAGCATGTGAAAGGAAGACTGTTCTGTACGTAAATTAATAGAGCGAATCAGTTGTCCTCCTTTTGTAATATATATTACAACATTTGGCAGTACTTCAATAGGAACTAAAAGTTTTGTGGCATATGCCCAGGATCGTGTTTTTGCAGCCTACATGCAGAGAAGAAACTGAGGTTATTATTTCCACATCCTGTTAAAATGTCCAGAATTTACCTACTCACCACCTAAACATCAGAATATGAAGTCTTTGGCTTGGAAGAATCCTCGGCATGGGAATAGTAACGACTATACAGTTCAGAAGTTGATCAAGATAATTCTTTTTTGTTACATAGCACTTACCAACCCTACTTATGATAACACCTTATAGCCTGGTCATGACCAAGACAAACACAAAAGACAATTTCTGGGCATGTCAAAGAAAAGACAAAAAGAGAAAAAATAGATCCAAAAAGAGAACAAAAGAAACAGAGATTATCTTTCTCAGTGTGAGTCTCCTCACCTTAGCGTACTACTACTACTACTCAGTCATGTTCTTTGCTTTTACCACACAAATGGCAGCTTTAGAAGAGACATGGTGTAGTTTCTTAAATTACTAGCAAGTACTGTTTCTGTGGCACCTTTGAACTTGACTGGACACCAGGTGACCACCAAAGCCAATCTATCTCTCCCTTCCTCAGCTAGGCAACAGAGAGAAAATATAACAAAAGGCTCACAATCATAAGGACAGGGAGAGATCACTCACCTGTTACCACCCAGACAAAAAAGACTCAGCTTGGGGAAAACAGTTTAATTAAACACCAATCAGAACAGGATAATAAGAAATCAAGCTAAACCTTAGGACATATTTCCCCCACCCCTCCCCTCTTCCCAGACTTAAGCTTCACTCATGATTTTCTCTACCTCTTCCCCACCAGTGGAACAGAGGGATGGGAAATGAGAGTTGCTGCCAATTCACCTCATTTTATTACTGCTACTCCTTCTTCCTCAGGGGGAGGACTCTTCACACTCATCCCCTGCTCTAGTGTCAAGGTCTCTCCCATGGAAGAGACCTCCACAGATTCCTCTGAGTCCTTCTAAGAGGCTGTGGCTCTCCACAAATTGCTCCAGCACAGACCTCCACAGGCTGCAGGGGAGTCTCTTCTCAGGCACTGAAACACTTCCTCCCCTCCTTTTTCACTGTCCTTGGTGTCAGCAGAGTCATATCTCATGCCTTGCTTTGTCTGCAGATTTTTTGTGCAATTTTTTTTGCCCCTTCTTAAATATATTATGCCAGAGGTGCTACCACCATCACTGATGGATAGTGGACCCATCTTGGAGCCACCTGAGATTGGCTCCATTGGGCATGGGGGAAGGTTCTAGCAGCGTCTCACTGCAGCCACCCCTGTAGCCTCCCTGCTATCAAAACCTTCCTACACAAACCAAATACATTGTCACAAAGAAGTAATTTGTTAAAAGATTCTGGGATGCTCCTATAAATTAGAAAATCACCACAGGACAAAATACTGTTACTTCATGGAGCCAGCAGGTCAGTGACACAAGAAAGGAAGACAGGCAGACTGAGGACTGGAGTCACTATTCAAGTACTGAATGAAATATGGTAGGTAGTAACAGAAAAACTTTCAGCATTTAAAGATATCTGTCAATGAATTCAATGAGAACATAATCCAGGTGAAATGCTTTCAGAAATCCTCCTTTTAATCTCTTCATCTCAGAGTGGTGGTTTCCCAGAATCTGGAGGTATAACAGGGGCATCGCTTTTTCTGGGCCCTCCTTTCTCCACACAACTCAAGCTCCCTGATGTATTGGTTTAGCATAAATGGTAGGAAAAACCAATTGTTGATCCATTTTAGAACTAACAGCTAAGCTGGCCAATCAGGTAAAAAGTGTACACCCCCTGGGACACCGCTTAAAAACAGGAATCTTGGGAGACCCGCCCTCTTTCTATGGACTTCTGCCATGAGGTAACATCGCGGCCGGGCCGGGAGGGGGCCCGGGCCCCGGGAGGCCCCGGGAGGCCCCGGGAAGCCCCGGGAGCCG